>SEYY01021381.1:190000-195000 GCA_009176605.1 Armadillidium nasatum | reverse complement strand
TATATATATATATATATATATATATATATATATATATATATATATATATATATATATATATATATATATATATATATATGCCTAAAATTATAATTTCTTCTGAAAACGTCATTTCTGTTCTCTCTAAGATTAGTACTAAGTAGGTGTACGGTCCTGATGGTATTTCTTCTGTGGTTCTCAAAATTTGTGCTTCCGGGCTTGCATCTTGCCTTTCGTCTATTTTTTCGAATATTTCGTTTATGTTTTTCAACTTCAGTCTTCTCTTATTGCTGGAAACGTTCGTTATTCAGCCTGTGCCGAAGAAGGGAGATTCCTTTCATCCCTACAACTTCTGTTCCATTTCTTTGACCTTTGCTCTTTTTCTAAAGTTTTCGAATCTATTCTTAACAGGAAGATTTGGAAACATCTCAATTCTTCAAATCTTATCTCTGATCGCCAGTATGGCTTTCGTAAGAAACGCTCTACTGGTGATTTTCTTTCCTTCTCTCTGACACTTGATCCTCCACTCTTCGTCATTTCGGTGAATCTTTAGCTGTGACGCTTGACATATCGAAAACCTTCGATAGAGTCTGGCACAAAGCTTTGATTTCAAAACTTCATTCTTGCGGTATCTATCCTTCTCTCTGCGATTTTTCTCTCTAATTTGTTTTTCTCTGACTTGCTATAGAAGCTGTTATAGACGGCCACCATTCTTCCTTTAAATCTATTAATAATGGTGTTCCTCAGGGTTCTGTCCTATCCACTCCTATGCTGATGACTCCACCCTTCATTACACCTTTCAGTTTGAAAGACGTTCCTCTCAACAGGAGTTAATTGAATCGATTAGAGTAGCCTTGGAGCAACTAACCTCAGATCTTTTACGTATTTCAAATTAGGGCAAAGGAAACATGGTAGTTTTAAATGCCTCAAAAACTCAGTTCTCCATCTTTCCAATCGGATCACTCTTTCACTCAACTAAGATTATCTTCGAAAACACACGACTCAAACCTTCATCTGTTCTTAATATTCTCGGTGTACCTTTTTCTAGTGATTTTTCTTGGAAAGATCGCATTACTTATTTTCCTAAACAAGCTTCAAAGAGGTTGGGTGTTCTGTGGCGTCTTCGTAATTTCTTCATTCTTTTCAAGTTGCTTGCTCTCAAGGTGTTGTTCACCCATGTATGGAGTATACTTCTCACATCTGGGGTGGATCCACTCGTACAACTATCAATTAGAAGGTGGAGTTTCTCGCTTTTCGTTTCATCAACTCTCCCTCTCTTACTAACTCTCTCCAATCTCTTTCTGCCCTCCAAATTCTTGCGTCACTCTCTATCCTATCGATATTACAACGGACACTGCCCTTCTTAACTCTCGTCATATACCTCCTTCATTGAAAAGAGCTCGTGGGACAAGCCTCTCTTCACATTCTGTCCAACTTTTATACTCCAAATTTAACCGCTATGCTCAGTCTTTCATGTACTCTACTGGTAAAGTCTGGAACACTCTCCCTTTATCTGTTTTCCAAACTTTATTTGACTTACACACTTTGAAACGCCTTGTATCTGGACATGTCGGCCTCCAGCTGTCAGGATAGAAATTTTCCAAATCTGGTGAAAATTGGTAGGATTCCGTTCTTTGCCCACTGGATATATATATATATATATATATATATATATATATATATATATATATATATATATATATATATATATATATATATATATATATATATATATATATATATATATATATATATATATATATATATATGACCAATTTTTAAAATAAAAAAAATTAATGTTTACCATATTTATTGACAAACTACAGAAAATCAATTTAAATCGGTAACTTTTAAAAATATTTATTTTTTTTATTTTATTTTTTTACTTTTTTTTTTTTTTTAAATAGAACGTGATGCTGACCAAATTTTGAAGAATTTATGATTTCTTTACTTGTATAATCGAAAAAAGGAGACATCTAAATGAGGGTTGGGGATTTTTTAGATTTTTTTTTAGGTATGAAAATCAAATTTAAAAAATCAATATTTTTTTATTTTTTATTTTTTTGATTTTATCGATTTTTTTTTAGTTAAAAGTTTTTTTTTAATATAGTAAGCTTTTTCGACTAAGTAATAATTAATAAGTAAATATAGCAAATAACTAAATATAATTAGTTAATTAGCTTAATTAATTAAATTTAAATTACAATTTTTTTAAAAAAAGTGCAATCTATTTTAATTTTTTTTATTTTAAAAATGACGAAAATGCAACTGATTGAACCAATTCACTGCATGTATTTAAATTTTTAAGGAAACGGGCAAACTATATTTTATATTATTATCTTTAAAAATATATTATGGTTCTGTGCTGTTACTTAAATTTTATTATTATGTTATTAAGATAAATATTAAAATAAAAATAATATTAATTTTACCTTTGGAAATCTCAGCACATAAATTTCGAAGAAAAATAAAACATTAATTTTGTAATTAGAAAATAAGTAAATTGAGACAGTTAGAGCTTTGAACAGAATATTAAATGTAAGTGAATTGTCCGATTAAATCAATTATTTAAAACAAAAATCATCTTGGGGAAAAAAAAAAAAAAAGTTTTTTTTTTTTTTTTTTTTTTTTTATTTTAAAGTTTTTTATTCTCTTTTTTTTTTTATTCACCTCTACAGTAATACATAATTCTATGAAATAAGTCAACTTCAATAAGCTTTTTTAGAATAAATTTATATTTATAGATACTAGATAGCTCATATTTATTTTTTATTAATTAAATTTTTAAAAAGGGTTGTTGCGTCACGGTTTTGTTCATACAGCTTTAAAAAAATAATAAAGAAATAAATTAAAATAATAATTAAGTCAAGAAGTTGGACAGAGTAAAGATGAGACTGTGTAGAAAGACGTGTCGCACGAGCAGCTCCCAATGGAAGAGGTATTAGACAGGAGAGTTCTGAAAAGCAGTGTCTGTTATAACAGCAATATTATAGAGACGGTGATACAACAATTCGACGGGTAGAAAGAGAATACAAAGAGTTAGTGAGAGCGAAAGAGTTGATAAGACGAAAAGCCTAGGTTTCACCTTATCAAAGAGAGCTGTATGAGGGACCACCCCAAATGTGTGAGGTGTTTTCTATAAAGGGGTGAACAACACCTTTATAAATAGCAAGCAACTTAGGTAGCATGAAAAAATTCTGAAGGCGACTCAGATCTTTCAGTAGTAATGTGTTCTTTCCAAGAAAGAACACGATAAAAATATACACAGAGAATATTAAGGACAGATGAAGGCTTGAGTTGTGTTTTCCAAGATGTCATATTTGTATGGAAGGTTGTGTCCTGTAGAGAGATGGATAATTAATTTTTTGAGGCATTGAAAACAACCACGTTTTCTCTGCCCTAATTTAAAATTGAAGAAATATCAGTGGTTTATTGCACCAAGACCACCCTCCTTGCTTCAATTAAAATTGAAAGGAGTAATGAAGGGTGAGGTCATTGGCATTGAAGTAGATAGATAATGAAGTAATAGAGAGAAGGTCATTAAGGAAAAAACGGAAAAAGAGTGGAGATAAGAGAGATCTTTGAGGAACACCACCATTAAAAGATTTAAAGGAAGAACGGTGGCCGTCTTCAACAGCTGCTATAGAATGACCGGAAAGGAAATCATAAAGAAGGCCATAGATAGAAGGGTATATAGCTCTCACTTGTGTTCTGTCCAAAATCTTTGAAACTCTCTTTTACTCTCGTTTCCTGAATCATCTGAAGTCTCACTCCCTTCTTTCAGATCATCCATACGGCTTTCAACGTTCGAGGTCTACAGGTGACATACATTATATCTTACTGTTTCATGGTCTTCTGCTCTTAGGTATTATGGGGAGTCTCGTGTGATGGCGCTTGACATTTCCAAGGCTTTTGACCGGGTGTGGCATGAGTCACTACTCTCCAAGCCTTCTTCCTTTTGGTTTCCTCCTTCTCTTTGCTTCCTTATGTCTATTTTTTCTCAGATAGTTCCACATCAGTACTTGCTGAAGCGTCCACTCCTCATTTCCTGTTAATTGTGGTGTTCCTCAGGGTTCTGTTCTGTCTTTAACTTAATTCTTATTTTTTATCAAAGATCTCAAAAGCATTTCCAACTCTATTCATTCTTATGCCAATTACTCAACTCTCAATTTTTCCACTCATTTCAAATCTGCTTCCTATTTTGCATCTAGAATTGTCGATCTGGTAGGATTTTCCCAGGAAGGAGATCGTCTCAACCTTGTGAAATTCAAACCTTTTTAATATTTTCCTCTCAAAAAGACCTTCCAACTTTCCTATCTCCTTCGACAACTCTCATGTCTCACCTGTGAAAAACAAAAACATTCTTGGTCTGAAAATAAAAAAAAATTATCTACTAAACCTCATATCACAACAGTTACTAGGGCGGCCTCATAGAAGCTAGGATTTCTATTCAGGTTGCAAGAAAAAAATTTTCTTCCGAAGTTACTCCACTTATTATATAAGGGTCTTATCCACCATGTATGGAGTATTCTTCTTTCATTTGGTGGTAATGATAGTAGTATAGGGGCCGCTTTGTCCCTAACGGTCTTTTCTGCATTTGCGTGCAATCCTGCAATCTCAGGGACCTTCCTGACATTTTCTTGTCGGTTCACGGACCCACGCAGACCCAGGCCCCCCAGATTCGAAAAATTTCAGCAGGACTGAACCGCAAAGGAAATGGTCAGGAAAGAAAGTGAGGTAAACGCAGCGATTTTGCAAACTCAGGCAACTTCCTGATACCATTTTGGGGGGTTCACGGGGCCCCGCGGGGGCCCCTTCCCCAGACTTAAGGCCAATTTCAATGGGTTGAACCCCCCAAAATGGTGTCAGGAAAGAGCGTGAGGTCAATTTGAGAGGAGTGATTTGCTTTGCAAATCAAAATCCCGTTGTGGCTTAGGTTGCCAGATTTTTTGAAAAGTAGCTAAATCTGGCACCGGTCGAAAGCGCCCCCTATACTACTATCATTACCACCAAATGAAAGA
>SEYY01021381.1:132500-185000 GCA_009176605.1 Armadillidium nasatum | reverse complement strand
ATTTCAGTAATCAACCAACTTACGTCAAATCACAGCTGCGATCTGACTCAGTAATAATAATAATAATAATAATATCGTTATTATTATTATTATGTTTACAATCACTAAATTTATTTTGAACAAAAATGGTGAAAAACTGCATGCAAGTTACAAGTTATATATATTTTTGTCTAGATATTCTTAGTATTTTTAATACATACATTTATAAAAATTTATTCTCACGCATTTTTTGGTACACCTCCGGTGAACAAAGGTTGGAGGCATTCTGATTATTTCAGAATTGGGAAGTTTTCTGGAAGGGCAAAATTAAACTCTGATATGTCTCGATACCCAGCTTTTGAGAAAGTACATGTGAAAGGAAGGTTGAAAAATAGATAAAGGGATTTTGTTCCAGTCTTTATCAGTAGAGTACATGTAAGATTGATCATAGCAGTTAAGTCGGGGGTCAGAGAGTTGGACAGAGAAAGGATGAGACTGTGTAGAATATTGTATTCTTTGAACCCTTCTCAGTGGAGGAGGTATGCGACTGCAGAACTCAGAATGGCAATGTCCGTTGTAAGCCAGAAAAAAAATGTTCCATAGGAATTTCATTAGTTTTAATGGTCCGTAAAGGAACCCAAACATTCCTATAGGAAATATTTTCGTACCTCAGTTTCCATTGGTTAATATATGTTTTATTCTTATAGGGCCTTATAGGAATAATACCTATAGGAACCATTGGGAAATTGCATAGGAAATTTCCTATATTGAAACTTTATTTAAACGAATATTACAAAATTTAAGTAAAAAGATATAATTATCCTTTTTTGCTATATATATATATATATATATATATATATATATATATATATATATATATATATATATATATATATATATATATATATATATATATATATATATATATATATATATATATATATATATATATATATATATATATATATATATATATATATTCCACCAGGAATTTGCAGCCGGCTGTTCCGGATGCATGGTCTATTTTTTTCATTAATTTCTGCAACATTCGCGGTCTTCATTCCAATTTCCACTTTGTTGAACATCACCTCTCTTCTTTTAGACCTCACCTCTTATACTTGACGGAAACTCAGATGTTTGAGCGTTCTGATAGCAAACCCTATTCTGTTTCCTACTGTTTCTATCCTCAATTTTCAGCCAAAGGCGGATGTTGCGCATACGTGCGAAACGATGTTGTTTGTTCTCGTGCCTCTAATTTGGAGTCTTCCGAATTTTCTACCTTGTCGCTTAGGCTCTCTTGCCATTCTACGACTAAATTCATTTGTTCTGTTTATTTATCCTAATTCTACTGACTATCCTAAATTCTTCGACTATCTAAACTCCAAAATAGAGCACATTCTCTCTTCTTCTCCTTTCTCGGAAATCATCATATTAGGTGATTTCAATGTTCACCACCGCCAATGTTCTAGCTCTCATGATACAGCTGGTGAAGGTACCTTCCATTTCGCTATCCAAAACGACCTTGAGCAGTTGGTGCAGCTCCCTACTCGTATCCCTGATCGTCTTGGAGATGAACCCAACATTCTAGACCTTTTTCTAACTTGTAATCCTTCTCCTTATACTGTTAAACTCTTTCCTCCTCTGGGTTCCTCCGATCACCTTCTTATCTCCGTATCCTCTTCTATCTCTTCAAGTCTTCCGCAAGGAAGACCCCCTTCTATTGAAAGGAAACGTTTGTGGCATATAAGAAACTGAAATATAAGCCCAAATTGTTTTTTAAGAAAAATGACGAAGAGCAAATTGGTAAGCGCTATTTTCAAAAAACTTCCGCAAAAGCGCAAATTATTTATATAAGCGCAAATTTGCGCTTTTGCGCTCTTAAAAAAGTTGTTAAGCTAAAAATGCAAAAGCGCACATTTTCGAAATTTAGCGCAAAACGCAAAAGCGCAAAAAAAAATTTTAAAGCGCAAATTGCGCTTCATTTTGCGCTTATGCCCACCTCTGATATATATATATATATATATAATATATATATATATATATATATATATATATATATATATATATATTATATATATTATATATTATATATATATATATATAATATATATATATAGTATTATTTTTCTAACATGTTAGAAATTACAAAATTGATAAATAACTTAATAAAAAAAAAAAAATTCCTTCTCATAAATATTTTAGACACCCCTTTTTAATTGCATATTCTATTACATTTCAAAAAAAAATCTTCAAAACAGTTTTAATAATACAGACTTTCAAATGTACCCTTCTAAGTTGATATGAAAATGACTGCATCCATTAAATTATTACTTGCTTGATTAGATAAGTGTTTCATCAAACAAGCTTTAATATTTTCAATATCTATATTCAGAGCAGGATTGTACGTTAGACGATGTAAGCTACACCGAAGAATTCTATCGCTTTCTTTGATTGCACACTCATCTTCTAAAAACGTTTGTTGAAAATGTCTTTTAAATTGTTCAAAAGGTCCTGCCAAACCTTTCACCCTCTACGATATCTTTCAGTGTTTGGCGTAAATCTGCAAGTTATTTACCCGTCATATATAATGTAAATGCCCTTGCTAGATTCGGATAGATTTTGTAGCTTATCGTGTAGCTATTGAGATACCTTGCTGAGCAAAAGGGATGTGGCAAATAACAAAATATGGTCAAAGTTTCATATGGTTTACATATTTCTTTTTGTATGCACACACATGCACGAACGCTCCCACACATACACACACTTGAATAGGGCTTTGCCCGTGAGTGGTGGTGATGCGTAAAAAAAAAGTATATTATATATATATATATATATATATATATATATATATATATATATATATATATATATATATATATATATATATATATACTCCGGTGGACAAAGGCCTCAGGCCTACCAATTTCCACAGGAGTTGGAAAAATAAATTCTGGTCATTAAAGGACGATATGTCCAGATACACAGCTTCTGAAAGTGTGCAAGTCAAAGGAAGTTGGAAAAACAGACAAAGGGAGTGTGTTCCAGACTTTACCAGTAGAGTACATGTAAGATTGAAGATATCGGTTAAGTCTGGAATCAGAGAGTTGAACAGAGAAAGGATGAAAATGTGTAGAGAGGTGTGTCGCGCGAGCTCTCCTCAGTGGAGAAGGTATGCGACGGGAGAATTCAGAAGAGCAGTGTCAGTTTCAATAGCGATAGTATAGAGAGAGTCACGCAACAATACGACGCGTAGAAACTACTAGAAAGTAACTGGAGAGAGTTAGTGGGAGCAGGAGAGTTGATCATATATATATATATATATATATATATATATATATATATATATATATATATATATATATATATATATATATATATATATATATATATGTGTGTGTGTGTGTGTGTATCTGTATATGTATGGTGTGTATGTGTGAGCAGATATCGTATTTAAGGTAAAGCAACATACAAGCGTCGATCTATTATTATTATTAGTATCCTTATTGTCCGACAGCAATACTCACGCTGAACATTTATCTTTGTCGATATCTTAGCTAAAAATAACCAATTTTTAGCATTTAATATGTATTTTTTGTTTTTTATTTATATAGTATTTATAAGTTTTTGTATATTATTAGATTGGGTCCTGGTTTTATCTCATTACTGTCCTCTTGTTTCACGAATAAAGAAACCCGAATTCCCAGCCTTGTTTCACTCAATTTACCTGCACTAAACCAACAACTAAAAAATAAAGCATTAATTAGAAAATAAGTAAATAGAGACAGTTGGAGCTTTGAATTGAATATTTAATGTAAATGAATTAATCAGATTAAACCAATTACACTACTCAACAAAATTTAATTTTTTCTCTGCCATATGATCATTTAAGTGATTTTGTTATTAAATTAATCATGCGGATTTTTCGAAAATGATGGCTAAAAATTTTGCAATAAGTACCAATTTTGTGTGACTCTGTTGCTCTACTGTCCCATAGGCAAATGAAACAGCAGTATATGGTGAATCCATTCTGAAGTCCCATTAATTAATACCTACAATTTTTAAATCTCCACAGATATTCCAATCATATCGTTTTTGATATTTGCTTTAGAAAAAAAAGTTATACGCCCTTTTCTGTCCAACTGTAGAAATTTATTTGAAATTCTGGAAAATTTACCTTTACGAACAAAATTTTTTATACGAAAAACTACCCCTCCAACTATTTATCATTTTTGACAGTTGCTTAGAGGAGGTACAAAATTACAACTTTCTCCCAATACATCTTTTAATTTTATTTGTTCTCTTATTTTGAAATTTTGGGTAATTTTGACAATTTTCAAAAAAAATCAAAATTTTAAAAATTTGCTAGGTTATATATCGAAAAGAACAAATAGCATTGAATGATGTATTGAGAGAAAGTTGTAACTTTGTACCTCTTCTAAACAGCTGCCAAAAATGAAAAAGTTGTAGGTGTAGTTTTTTATATTTTTGTCCGGGAAGGTGAAACGGGGGGATGAATTTTCAAAAATTTATGAAACAGTTGGACAGAATAGGGAATATAACTTTTTCCCTAAAGGAAACGATACAATTTCAAAAAAAAAAAAAAATTTCAGTCGGTTCTCCTGAAATTTTCACTGTATGTAGCTTTTTTTTCCCCCCGGTGAAAAAAAATCTATTTCCAGCGTTTTCTGAGACTATACGGTTAAACTGCTTTTTTGGGGGGGGGGAAATTTGACTTGATTTGAAATCAATTTTAGGGCCAAACCACTTTTTGGAATGACCTAAAATTTAGACTGTACATTTAGAATTCTATTATCTACAAAAAGACTTTTAACAGAGTTTTGTTCCCTGAGTGTTAAAAAATGTTATAAGCCCAAAACTGATCAAGTGTTGAAAAAATTTTTTTTTGAAAATAAAAAATTCACCTTTTCTGACAAAAATATATTTTTTTTAAAAAAACTACAACTACAAAATTTCATTTTTCTGGTGATTGCACAGAGAAGGGATGGGGATACAAATTAATTTCAATACTTTATTCAATGCTGTTCGTTGGTTTCGAGATATAGCCTCTCAAAAATTGTCTATTTTTGACGAAACTTCAAAATTCCCAAAGTTTGAGAGGCTATATTTTGCTTCAAACAAATAGCATTTAATAATGTACTAAATAAAAATTGTATCCCTGTCCTTTCTCTATACAATCAAAAATAATAAAATTAGTAGGTAGCGTTTTTTTTTTAAAATAATTTTTTTGTCCGGAAGGGTAGGTTTTTCGCAAATTTTTTTTCAAGGAAAATTTCAAGTGCTCATATCTTTTTTTCTAGACGTGATATCAAAAATCTGCTCCCACTAAAGTAAGCAATTGGGGCTAAGATAATACAATTAAATTTTCAACTCATGTGGACCAGTGGTTTGACCCCGCTACTTATTTTTTTAACTTTGGGTCCAAATAACTTACAAACCTCTAGAATGATAGGAAAACGTCAGAAATGAACGTAGAATTTTTAGCTCATAGTTTAAATAATATTTAAAAAAAATTTTTTTTTTAAGATTGGACCCTCCCCTAAAGCAAATATCAAAAATCGTATCCTGTAGTTTTTAGCTAATATTCAATTTTCAGGGAATTTCGACCAGTGATTTTTCCCAACTATTCAATTTTTTCAAGGGTAGATTTTCAAAACAACTTACAAACCGTTATAGATACACAAAAACGTCAAAAATGAAGTTTTTTAATACATTTAAAATGAGTTTTTTAATACATATACCCTGCAAATTTTATAGAACTCGGTGAAAAATTTTTAAAAATTTTTTTTGGAATTGGATCCACCCTTGAATGAAGAGTGGTAGCTGCTAGGAAAATTTAAATATATTAGTTGATAATAATATAATATAAAGGTAAATCCTGCTTAACGGGAGACGCAGACTTGATTTTTAAGCAACTTCGGTCTATGATTGGCCAATTGATTTAAATCTAGCTACTTTTTTAGTGGAAGGTCATTTGGAAGATATCGCTACCATCATCATAGTCATGTTTGTTCTTTTCTTTTTACTTCGTTAATTTGAATTTACGAATAGCAACAACCTACGTCATTATTTACTACAACCAAAACGAAAATAACTGTAAAATTGAATATATATATATATATATATATATATATATATATATATATATATATATATATATATATATATATATATATATATATATATATATATATATATATATATATATATATATATATATATATATATATATATATATATATATATATATATATATATTTATTTTACCATTCACCTTTCCCACTCTCGTGGGGTGGTGCCCGTCACAGTTCGCTCACACATACCCACGTCCACACTCTATCTCCCCTCCCCCTCACCACTGCCCTCCATCTCACTCTGTCCTCCGCGACTCTCCTACCTTCGTCCACATTCAAACCTCTCCCCCCAATATCTCCCTGACCCCATCCATCCACCTCCACCTCGGCCTTCCCCTCCCCCTTCCTCCCTCTATCTCGGATCTCATCACTCTACCCACCATCCTATTCTCATCCATTCTACACATATGCCCAAACCATCTTAATACACCCTCTTCCGCTCTACGCACAATTCCCCTTCTTCCATTCACACATCTCTCTTATTCTTTCGTTTCTGATTCTATCTACCCTCCTTAACCCACATATAGCCCTCAATCCTTTCATCTCAAAAACTTCTAATCCTTTCCTACTCTGAGCATTCATCACCTATCTCAAACACCCATACATTGCAGATGGTAGACACATACTCTCAAACATTCGTACCTTTATTTCCTTTGATATTCTTCCCTTCTTCCAAACTTCTCTCAGTCCCCCATCACTTTCATTCCCTCCGTCACTCTATTCTTTATTTCCCCATCCATCCCTCCTTTCCCCTCCACTAACATTCCCAGATATTTAAACTCTTCAACCTCCTCAAATTTCTCTCCCCCCACCTCGACACCCTCCCATTCCTCTCCTCTTGCTGCCTCATCCCTGCCCCCGATCCTCATAACTTTACTCTTTGTCGAATTTACCCTTAATCCCTTCGATGCACACTCCCTAACAAACTCCTTCACCAACATTCTCAGCTTCTCCCCAGATTCAGCAACTAACACCGCATCATCCGCAAACAACAAGACACTTACCTCCCATTCTCCCTCTCCACTTCTCAACCTAATACCCTTCCCTTCCCTCTCCATCCCCCTAACAACACCATCCATTAACACATTAAACAACCAAGGAGACATAACACACCCCTGCCTCAGTCCAACTCCCATTTTAAACCATTCAGTCAGTTCCCTCTTCACCCTCACCCTCGCTCTACAGTTCTCATAAAATGATTTAATTGCATTCAATAATCTACCTCTCACTCCTCCCTCCCTTACAACCTCAAACAATTTCCTCCTACAAACTCTATCATACGCCTTTTCCAAATCCATAAAGCATACATACCCTACTTTATCTTTCTCACGCAATTTTTCACCAATCATTCTCAGTGTAAACACCTGATCCACACATCCCCTACCTTCTCTAAAACCTCCCTGTTCCTCCCCACTCTCTCTCTTGTCAGTTCTTTCACTCTCGATACTAAAACTCTCCCATAAATTTTCCCTACTACACTCAACAAGCTTATCCCCCTATAATTCTACACACACATCATCTTATCCCCCTTCCCCTTATATATCGGCACTATGCAAGCATCTTGCCACTCCTGAGGCATTTTTCCCTCTCCCCAACACACATTAAACATTCTCACCAACCAGTCAACTATCACTCCTACTCCCACCCTTATCATCTCCCCATATATCCCATCCATTCCTGCTGACTTTCCCTTCTTCACCTTTTCCACAGCTACTTTTACTTCCTCTCTACTAATACTCCCGCCTTCTTCTAACAACAACTCCTCATTATTCTCCACTACTCCCTCGCCTCCCATCCCCGTCAACAAATCACTAAAGTGTCTCTTCCATCTCTCCCCCACCTCCCTCTCTCCTTGCACCACATCACCATCTTCCCCCTTCACTCCCTCTCCCAGCTCCTCTCTCCCTCTCCTCGCTCTATTTACCTCCTTCCAAAACATTTTACTCCTGTCCTTAAAATTCTCGGCCAACTTTCTACACCACTCCTCTCCCACTTTCCTTTTCGCTCTCTTCACCTCCCTCTTCACCTCCCTACACCTCTCCTTATACTCTTCCCAGTCCCTACCCTCCTTCGTACTCAAATACCTGCAGAAGGCCTCCTTTTTCCTTTTAACCATATTCCCCAACTCTTCACTCCACCACTCACTTCCCTTTCTTCTACCATTACCTATTTTTTTTACCCCACACACTCTTCTTGCAACCTCCACTAACGCCCCTTCAGTTTACACCACTCCTCCTCCACCCCTTCCACCTCACTCCCCCTAACCTCCTCCCATTTCTCCCTTATCCCTCTTGTGTATTCACCTCTTTCTCCTCATCTTCTAACCTCTCCACTCGTACTATCTCCACCACCCTCCCTCTCCCTCCCACTTTCTCCCAACCTCCTTTAACTTTTATTTTCGCCACCACCAAATAATGATCCGAAATACCCATCGCAGCTCCCCTCAGCACGTTTACATCCAACAACCTACTTCTCCCTTCCCAACCCACACACACATAATCCAACAGTCCCCTTTCCCCATTCACACCACTCACCCACGTATATTTATGATTTTCTTTCTTTTTAAACCACGTGTTCCCAATCATAAGACCCCTTGCCACACACATTCCAATCATTTCAGTCCCATTTTCATTTACCCCTTCCACTCCAAATGGTCCTATTACCCTGTTCACCCTTCTTACACCCACCCTTGCATTCAGATCCCCCAACAGACAAACATGATCCCTACCGTCAAAACTTCCCACACACTCACTCAGACTCTCCCAAAATCTTTCTCTCTCCCTTTCATTTGCTCCTACTACTGGTGCATAAGCACAAATAAAAACCCAATTCTCCCTTCTTAACCTTAATCTTACCCAAACTATTCTAGCCCCTATTCTACCTCTCCCTTTTACACAACTCCACCACTCATCTCTCATTACAATTGCTACACCCTCCCTTGCTCTCACCCTCTCATTCACTCCCAGCGTACATACCTTTATATTTCCAAAATGCCAAATCCCCCTCCCCTTTCAATTTCGTCTCTGTTAACGCTAGAATATCCAGCCTCCTTTCCTCCATCACAACCCCCACTTCTTCCCTCTTCTCTTCCTTGTTCACCCCCCTTACATTTAGAGTCCCGACTTTCAATACCTCTGAACCCCCCTTCCTTCCAGACATCTCCAAATTTTTCCTCAATCACTCCCGACCTGTGACGTTCTACGGTGGAACCCCCCACCTAAGGATACCACCAGTTCCTTGAGGCCCCCACCCCTAAACCTACTAAACCACCCCAACCTCAAACCCCAACACACTCCCCCAATCAAACACGAATTCTCACATTTTAACACTCCAGATATATATATATATATATATATATATATATATATATATATATATATATATATATATATATATATATATATATATATATATATATATATATATATCCTCCGATGGGCAAAGGCCGGAGGCCTACCAATTTCCACCGGAGTTGGAAAATTCCTATCTATATTATTAGAGGCCGACATGTCCAGACACACGGAGCCTGAAAATCTGTAAGTCAAAGGAAGTTGGTAAAGGAAATGTGACGCAGACGTTACTCGTAGAGTATATGTAATATTAAGCATAGCGGTTAAGTCTGGGTCTGAAAATTGGACAGAGAAAGAGAATATATATATATATATATATATATATATATATATATATATATATATATATATATATATATATATATATATATATATATATATATATATATATATATATATATATATATATATATATATATATATATATATATATATATATATATATATATATATATATATATATATATATATATATATATATATATATATATATATATATATATATATATATATATATATATATATATATATATATATATATATATATATATATATATATCCTCCGGTGGGTAAAGGCCGGAGGCCTACAAAATTCTACCGGAGTTGGGAAAAATCTATCCTGGTCGATGGTGGCCGACATGTCCAGATACACGGCGCCTGAAAGTATGCAAGTCAAAAGAAGTTGGGAAAACATATATAGGGAGTGTGTTCCAGAATTTACCAGTAGAGTATATGCAAGATTGAGCATAACGGTTAAGTCTGGGGTCAGAGAGTTGGACAGAGAAAGGATGAGACTGTGTAGAAAGCTCTTCTCAGTGGACGAGGTATGTGACGAGAGAGTTCAGAAGAGCAGTGTCCATTGTAATAGCGATAGTAAAGAAAGAGTGACGCAACAATTCGACGGGCTGAAAGAGATTGGAGAGAGTTAGTAAGAGCAGGAGAGTTGATGAGACGAAAAGCCCTAGACTCCACCTTCTCAAGGATAGCTGTATGAGTGGAACCACCAAAGACGTGCGAAGCATACTCCATACAGGGAAGGACAACACCCCTATACAGAGCAAGCAACTGGGGTGGCGTGAAATAATTCTGGAGGCGCCTCAGAACACCCAACCTCTTAGAAGCGTGTTTAGAAAGAGAAGTAATGTGATCTTTCCAAGAAAGATCACGAGAAAAGGATACGCCAAGAATATTAAGAACAGATGAAGGTTTGAGTTGTGTGTTTTTGAAGAAGACATTATAGTTGTGTGGAAGATTGTGTCGAGTAGAGAGATGGAGGAATTGAGTTTTTGAGGCATTGAAAACAACCATGTTTTCTCTGCCCCAATTTGAAATACGTGAAAGATCAGAGGTTAGTTGCGCCAAGGCTACCCTTCTCGAGTTTATCAACTGCTGTTGGGTGCGGCGTTTTTCAAACTTGATGGAGTAATGAAGGGTGGAGTCATCAGCATAGGAGTGGATAGGAGATGAGGTAATAGAAAGAAGGTCATTAATGAAAAGCAGAAAAAGTGTTTGGGATAGGACAGAACCCTGAGGAACACCACTATTAATAGATTTAAAGGAAGAACGGTGGCCGTCTACAACAGCTGCTATAGAACGACCGGAAAGGAAATTAGAGAAAAGATCACAGAGAGAAGGATAGATACCGAAAGAGGGAAGTTTAGAAATCAAAGCTTTGTGCCAGACTCTATCGAAGGCTTTCGATATGTCCAGCGCCACAGCAAAGGATTCACCGAAATGCCGAAGAGCGGAGGACCAAGAGTCAGAGAGAAGGGAGAGAAGATCACCAGTAGAGCGTTTCTTACGAAAGCCATACTGGCGATCAGAGATAAGATTAGAAGAATTGAGATGTTTCCAAATCTTCCTGTTAAGGATAGATTCGAAAAACTTTAGAAAGAACGGAGGTTAAAGAAATGGGACGGTAGTTAGAGGGTTGAGAGGGGTCCCCCTTCTTCGGCACAGGCTGAATGAGCGCACGTTTCCAACAAGAAAGGAAGGTTGAAGTAGAGAGACAAAGACGAAATAGTTTACCAAGGCAGGGTGCAAGCTCAGAAACACAAGTTTTGAGAACCACAGAAGGAATACCATCGGGACCACACGCCTTCTTAGTATTAAGCTCAGAGAGAGCAGAAATGACATCTTTAGAAGAAATTCTAATTTTAGGCATAAATGAGTTGGAGGGGGTTGAAGGAGGAGAAATAGCTCCGGAATCGTCTAAGGTAGAGTTAGAGGCAAAAGTTTGAGCGAAGATACTAAAGGAGGAAAAGAGGAAGAAGCAAAGTTAGAGTTGACATTTTTTGCAAAATGCCAGAAAGAGCGTGAGGAAGAGGAACCAGAAAGATTATTGCATTTTCTACGGAGAGAAGAGTTTTTAGTGTTACGAAGGATAGATTTTGCACGATTCCGGGATGAAATATAAGTAGCATGAGTTTCTGGAGTTTGAAGATGACGGTAATCCCTGAAGGCAATATTCCTGCGGCGGATAGCGCGAGAACAAGCAGAGTTAAACCAAGGTTTGTTAGGTTTAGTAGAAGGGAAAGAAAATGGAATGTACGCCTCCATGCCAGAGAGAATCACCTCAGTAATGCGTTCTGCACACTCCGAGGGACCCTCCCACGGAAGCAATAATCATTCCATGGAAAATCAAAGAAGTACGACCGCAAGTCCGACCAGCTTGAAACACCGAAATGCCACAAACGTTTCCTTTCAATAGAAGATAGAAGATAGAAGCGGATACATAGATAAGAAGGTGATCGGAGGAACCCAGAGGAGGAAAGAGTTTGACAGTATAAGAGAAGGATTAGAAGTTAGGAAAAGGTCTAGAATGTTGGGTTCATCTCCAAGACGATCAGGGATACGAGTAGGGAGCTGCACCAACTGCTCAAGGTCGTTTTGGATAGCGAAATGGAAGGCACGTTTACCAGCTGTATCATGAGAACTAGAAGAAAGCCATTGGCGGTGGTGAACATTGAAATCACCTAATATGATGATTTCAGAGAAAGGAGAAGAAGAGAGAATGTGCTCTATTTTGGAGTTTAAGTAGTCGAAGAATTTAGGATAGTCAGTAGAATTAGGAGATAAATAAACAGAACAAATGAATTTAGTCGTAGAATGGCAAGAGAGCCTACTAAGCCATAAGGTGGAAAATTCAGAAGACTCCAAATTAGATAAGCGAGAACAAACAACATCGTTGCGCACGTATGCACAACAACCGCCTTTGGCTGAAAATTGAGGATAGAGACAGTAGGAGGAAACAGAATAGAGTTTGCTTTCAGAACGCTCAAACATCTGAGTTTCGGTCAAGAATAAGAGGTGAGGTCTAGAAGAAGAGAGGTGATGTTCAACAAAGTGGAAATTGGAGTTCAGACCGCGAATGTTGCAGAAATTAATAAAAAAAATAGACCGTGTATCAGGACAAGGCGGCTGCGAAGTCTTGGTGGCACCAACCTCATCACCGGAGGCCACCAACTCCCAAGTGGTGATGGGAGAAGGGGTGGATGAGGGGCTATTTTTGGAAGCCGCCCCCCGGGGCTTCTCCGAGGCTACTGTTATTGAGGCCATCATTCATTTATTAATTTTTTTTTTTAAAAAGGGTGTCTGTATTAATGTTTTGTGTGTGCGAAGGAGAGCCTACTCCGTGTAGAAGAAGGTGAGCGCGAAATGGAACGAACCATTGGGCACCGGGATGAGATGGGAAGTACCCTTAACATCCCATATACCCAATGGGGGGTAATCTCATCGCCTTGGGAGCGCTACTTCCCTCCCCCATTATATATATATATATATATATATATATATATATATATATATATATATATATATATATATATATATATATATATATATATATATATATATATATATATATATATATATATATATATATATATATATATATATATATATATATATATATATATATATATATATATATATATATATATATATATATATATATATATATATATATATATATATATATATATATATGTAAGAATGACTTGCTACTATGCATTAAAAATGTATTGTTTATTTATTATTATTATTTCTGCTTTGATAAGAATCATGATTTGAACAGTGGTTGCTATAAAGAGAGAGAGAGAAAAAGAGGAAAAAGAAGTCATGGAAAGGAAGGAAAAAAAAAACATTATTATCTTTGGTATTGATAAATGTGGCTTGGGTTGAAGAAATAAGTTTTTTGTGCAGTTTTCTTTTAACTTAAATTGAGAGTGCTAAAAATTTAGATAATAGCGAATGTGCTTAAAAAATACGAAAAAATAAAATGATAAATTTTTATTGTTGAGATTTGGAAGTTTTGTTTTTGGTAAAATTCTTATTCACCTGAAATTGCATGTATAGAGGGATGGAATGGGACAGGCTTTCTCTTTTCTTTTATAATAATAATAATAATAATAATAATAATAATAATAATAATAATAATAATAATAATAATAATAATAATAATAATAATAATAATAATAATGATATTATTATTATTATTATTATTATTATTATTATTATTATTATTATTATTATTATTAGATCATGATTGCATCATCAAAAAAATGTACATTCCCTTTTTGGAGACTTTGAATGTGGTTGAGATTGTAACTTTTGTAGTAACACTCTTTAGCATAAAGTTTATTGATGTTACTGATGCTTATGGTTGGACAGTGGTTGGTAGATTATTCTATTTACTTGTTTTCTCTGTTGTTTCAATATTTATATAGTAGAAATTCGTAAAGAATAAAAGTCTAAAGAAGGGAAACGGAAAATATTGAAAGAGGCAGAACCATCGCTCGGATGGAGAATGGGATTCCAATGAAAGTTTGTTTATTAATTTCAACTAAATTTTATGTTTTTGTAATTTCTTTTACTAATATTTAGAATATATTTGTTAAATCCATGAACTCTTTATGAAACGCAAACTTTTGAAACTTTTGACAGAGCTTGTCTGTGAAAATTTTTGCTATAAATCAATACAACTAGGTTTGAATTTTCGTCAATGTAGAGGCGAATCACAGTTAAATTATAAATGGTGTGGTTGCTAATCTGAGGACCACTTGTTTGAGGATGAATAAACGAAACTTGGGTATTCTTTTTTTCAAAAATAAAGATGACTTGGTTCTACACAGTAGGAACAACAATAAAAACCCTATCTAGTGGGGTTGCCAAATTGACTGGTGCCAGAAAGAAAAAGTAATACAGCTGAGGATGGTACTGCTGTACAATAATCCACAGTAGCTTTGATGGTAAGGACTGCAACGAAGGGCACTGTAAATCAAACAACTGCAGGTTGTGGCTGATATCTACAATGTAGAAATAACGTACGATGACACTAGCAGATGATTAATTCCGATAAAAAAAATGAAGAAGCACCGTAAACAAAGCGGTTGAAACCTACTTCAAAAAGCCTAATAAAGCGATAGTGCTTTCTACTTCGAGCGTTACAGAGTTCCCTACGAAAAACCACAGTATAGAAATAGTAGTAAATTGCGGGAAGCTCTGCGGCTACAATGGATTTTGAAGAATCAAATATTAAATCTTTTTTATTCATGTATGCATTAATACAATAATATATACAAGTTTCCTAGCATGTTTTATTTTCTGAGATGACGCTTAAAAACATAAAAACACTGACTATAAACCACCCATAGTCCTAACTGCTCCCAGATGATTATGATTTGTCAACCAAAGATTATGTATAGCTCCGTTTGTAGTAGCTGATGTTAAAATGATCATTTGCTCTTACGGTAAAATCGTTATGACTAACTTTGAATCATAAGTTATCTGTGAAATTGAAACAATCCGATACAGAAGAAAAGAAGGAAACAGGGAAAGAAAGGAACAGGATACAAAGGAAGAAGAAAGTTGTTTATTTTTGAATGTTATTGTATGAGTAGTAACAGCGAGCTACCCTGTATTTTGTGATGTAGGGTAGTTATATTTTAGGAGGTGAAATATTTGCTTTAGCCCAGCCCACATATACATGTAAACACAGCCTAATTAGGCTATGGTGTAAGGGACATGGAAATTAATTGATTTCAATTTGTAATAATCCCTACATTGCTTACTTTTTTTATTTGATCATGGCACCAATATTTATATTTAAACTGTCATATTATATAGGCATAATATTTTTAATAAGTTTGCGTGCAGAAAATAAGCAGTTTACCTTCGTTAATAAATCTTCTTATTATAATGTTTTATAAATGTTTTTTTTTTTTTTAATGTTAAAGTAAGTATATAATTAAAATAAAGAAATTTTGTCATTAACTTAAGTTAGAGTTAGCTAAATTCTCGGAAAATCCATTTATTAAAACTTACTGAGAGTCTGTTTTTGCCATGCTTTCTTGTGTACGCAAATATGGTTACATTCGTGCTGTAAATATTCCTTTTTGAATGAACCGCTCTGATAGTAAATCCTTGCGTGAAGACCCCGTGGCTTGTTATGGTTAAACATGGCGGCTGTCAGAAATCGTGAATGAGTTTGTTTTATTTCTCTCGATAATTAGTTAATGAGTAATGTGGCATTGCATAATTATGAAGAAAATATTGTGTATATTAAATATTTTTTAAATCAGAATTTCATATTTAATTATAAAATCTGCAAAACCAGTAAATATTGCTTTTTTAAATTTCAAAAATGTTTGGAGCCGATGCAGTTTTTATTTTTCGAAAGCTGAAGATAACGAAAATTGAAAAAATACGGAAATGAATTATTCATGCTCGAGAAATATTTATAACGTTTTTAAAATTTCTTTGTTAAGTAAACATGTTTATATTGTATAGCACATAGTTTGAAAATGAAGTTACCGGGTATAAATAAGGGCCTAGAAATAGACAAAGCAAACGGTAGACTTTATAGGCAGTAATTTTATATATATATATATATATATATATATATATATATATATATATATATATATATATATATTATATATATATATATATATTATATATATATATATATATATTATATATTATATACCATTTAGTGGAAAATAATGTCTTAATTAGAATTTGTAGTTAGCATGAGTTGTTAGTGATTTTAAATATAAATGATGGTATTTAAATTATAATTTTTATTCTAAAATCTCAGTTGTATAGGGTGGAGCTATAGGAAATTAGGTAAAAGAATGTAGGATTACCTACAAGAGTATATTTAGTTATAAACCAAATTAAAAAATGTGCTATGCCTTTGCTGATTTGAAAATATAGGTTAGGCCAATTTTTTTTTTATCATAAAAATAAAATAGTTTTTACTAATTTTGAAAGTGTTAGGATATAGGTGCATGAGGGCTGTAAGTAATGATGAAAAAATTATTTTTAATTTAATACATCATTAAGTTGCCCAGCTTTGACCTCGTATTAAAAGTGTCCCTTCTACTATACATTTATAGAACCTTTAATTCTATTATGAAATTTATGAGATAGCTACAGTAAATAATTAAGTTTAATTCTTAACACATTTTACTTTATTACTATATTTTACTTTTATATAGTATACCATTAAACAGGAAAACTAATCAAAAATATAAAAATTTCATCTTTCGGAATGTGTCAGAAATTGCGATTACCTAATATAATTGTATTCATAATTTTTTTTGATAAATATGAACCTTTCTGAATATTTAAAAAAAAATATATGGAAATATGCAAATTAATTAAAAAATTTTTTTTTTAAATTGAAGGTAATGAAAAATTAAATGGAGAAAATTAACCATTTGCATGGGGTAAAAGTAACCTCTACTTAATATTTAAAAATGGTTATTAGTAGTGCTTTTAATTAATATGAATGGGTAAAACTAGTATTATAGATTATCGAAAATGAAATTTAAAAAAAATTTTTTTGCTTTAAATATTCAATAAAAATCAAGACACATATAATAGAAAATTTTAAACAAAATTTTCAGTATATTCCTTCTATCAAAATGACTTGATAATTGATCTGTACATAGTTAAATCATCAATATTCATTTTGTTATAATTAAATTTTTCATGTCTGCTGCCCAGAAAAGTTACATACCCACAAATACCTTTAATAGAGAATATGAAAATTTTTTTTAGGCATAAATTTTTTTCTAGCCATCCAAAGTTCATGAAATTTTTAGAGGGTTTATAGTTAGACAAGATGCACATTTTCTATTTAAACAATTTTTTGTATACTAAATAATTTAATTACTATGCATAAGAATTTTTTTTTATTTTAAATTTATCAGTGATTGGGTATATAAAAAAAAATTTCAAAATAAAAAATTGTATTACTTGCCTAACTGTACAACCTATGTAAAATATCTTTTATATCCAGCTGTTTTATTGATGTGCACAGGAAAAATTTAAAATTATTTTTTTTCCCCATGTACAGGAGCAAAATGGTTGAATATACATAATATTTTTTTAATAAAAAATGTGTATCTTACCTATCTGTACAACTTTCAAAAACATTTTTGTATACCAAATCATTTTGGTATTTATATAAAGTGCACAAAAAATTGAACTAAATAAAAAAAATATATATCTCTCACAACTGTACAACCTTTGAAAATTTGTATAGATCAGTTTAAAAATTAAAAAAGTATTCAAATTTTTTCTAGTTAGTGTTACCCTGTTTTAGAACAATATTTTCTAATTGTTAAAGAAAATTTATATCACTATATAAAAGCAATTGTTTTTAATATTTTCTAATTCCACTAAGATGGATATTATTATACTCCAAAAAATATATATATTTATTTTTATTTTTTTTTGGCAGTCTACAAAAAAAATTTTTTTTGTCAAAAAATACCCAAAAAAGGAAAAAGAGAATTTTTTTTTTGGCAGACTGTAAAAATGTTCTATATTTTGTCATAAAGTGCCCGAAAAGGGGGAAATTTTGTCATTTATTATATTTCTTTTATACAAAACATTGAAAAATAGACTATTCTACCAAAACAATCCAAAATTGAGAATATTAGAGGTTCTTTGTTTAAAAAATAAAAGTTTGATTAAAATTTACTTTTAAGGGTGATTAGTTTTACCCTGCATGGTTAGTTTACCTCCATTTGATGGTATTTATATAAATGTTAACACTTTACAGATATTTCCCTATTTAAGAATGGAAACATTTTAGGAGGTTACATTCTAGAATCCAAATGAGGGATCAAACTATTACCAATCACTATCATTTTGCCACAGTAATATAAATTATATAAAAAAATTTTTTATTTGGCTCTTAGTTTACCAAAAATATATTTGCCTAGACTCCGGAGTCCTGGCTGTTCTCAAAAATATACTAGTTAATGGTTTTGCTTCCATAACCCAAGTTAAGTTTGTTCAAGTATGAAGATTCAATAATAATTGGTTATTTCATTATTATCTACTTCTCATTTTTACATTTCACTTTGGCCTGCAGAAATTTATATATAGTCCCTGGCCAATTTATTAGATACACTTTTGATTTTTGGTACAAAAGGATTTGGAGGATCAATATTATCTACATTTGCAGTTTTATTTGTCTGATAATAATGTTTCTAATCTTTGGATATTAGCAATTAAATAAAACATATTATTGCTGAAATTTATGATATATTCATTGTTTTGGCCCGTTAAACAAATTAGCTCATTTGCATTTTTATTTGTGATAAAAATGCTTCTAATCTTTGGATATTAGAAATTAAATAAAATATTATTACTGAAATTTATGAAATAAATAATATGTTTTGGCTGTTTAAAAAAATTAGCTCTAATTGTGGAATAGGCTTTTTATCAAATACTTTGTTAAAACCCATTTGACATCTACTAAAGCCTTTATTATTTTATGCATGTTATCAGTACATGACTATACCTTCTATATGTTTACTGCTTTAAGATTGTATTTTAAAAACTAGCATTTCTACATTCTTTGGTAATAGTTTGATTTTATCTTTTTGAATTGATTCTCTTACTTTGAAATACTCTTTCAATGATGCCTGAGCTTGCTATCTAATTTTTTTAATCTAAAGTTTCACTCCTTTTGACCTCTTTACATATTCTAGGCAGTCCCAGCCCCAGCAAAATTCCAACCCCAGTTGGTTCCTAATCATGAGGAATAATTCTTTATCACAGGATAGATAAAAATCTATAAATTTGGAGAAAGCAATAAAGTAAATGTAATTCATTACTTAAGAGCTCAGTTTTTTATTACATTTTTGGTAACTTCTAGGTTAAATAAATTGCGAACTTAACTATAATACCTTACATTTTAAACAACAGTAATATTTTCCTTATATAAATTCATAAGCTTAAAAGACTTAAAATTAGTAATTATATAACTTTTTAATCCTTTATAATAAAAATTGCATTTTGATTATGTAGCACTGTTATTAGCTGTGTTTTATATTCAAAAGTAATATAATATGTTGATTTTGGGAGGCAGGTTGAAGTTATATATTTATAAAATAAAACTTTATTAGAATATATATACTTTGGGTATAGCAGAAATTTCATATGCAATTGTTTGTGATAAGTCCCGTTAAATTTTGAGGACTTATAGGACTTAGCAAGTATGTAATTGTTGTGTTTAATTCCAGGACAAATCAGACAGTGCATGACACCACTATGTCTTAGATTTTGCACAAACTTTGTAAATCTTGTGTTTTTTACTTAAAAATAAAGAAAAGATGGTTTTAAAAATTTTTATTTAAAGGTTCCATAAAATTTGTGGGTTCCAAAATAAAAAAAAATTTTTTTTCTCTTGTCCTATTACTAAGTGATGTGAAACAAAGTGCGTTTGGTGTATAAACAAAAGTTACTCTAAACACTTTGCCTATGACTGATATTTTAAAAGTTAAACAAAATTTTAATATTGGGAGGCCCTTTCCCTACTTGAGGCCAATCTATACAAATTTTTTTTTTAGTGTTAAAAATGTTTCTTTATCATTTCTGCCTAAACATATGAAATGAAACACTTGTAAATTTTAGTATTTAATGTTTCTTATTTTACATAGAGTAACATGAACTTAAAAAAAATTTATTTACTTAAAATTAGACAGTGTGTAATTTTCTTAAACAATTAATATAAAACATAAACTTGAGAATGGTAGTAAGTAAATATACATTTAGTCACTTTTAAGCTTCATTTTCAATAAATAATTAAGTTGCGTAAAATTTGTAAAGAGATCAAAAGCACTGAAATTTTAGGTTAAGAAAATTAGATTTAATTATAAAGAAGGAGTAGAATAGTCAGCATTTACTTAAATTAATGATTATGTGCATTTTTCAGGGGGAAAAAAAAATCGAAAATTACTGATTTTGTATAATAGTTTGAAAAAACTACAAAATTTTTTAATTTTTTTTTCTAATTCACAATTGTTATTCAACTGGTTTACTTAGGTAAGACCCTAAGTTAAAGTTTGAAAAATGTAAGATATAAAATTATCAATATAACTGTATTTATACATATCATTGTTTTTTATTGCCTGTGTATCAAATTTGTATTATTTAGCTACATTATTCAAAATTATTTTGTTTATACTTTCATTCACTTTGGCTATCAGCTTCAGCAGTATAGGATTACTTTAAAATGTTTCAGGATGGGCTTGATATACCTAAACATCCACAGCCAGGAAATTAGAAGAGGACCTCCGGGTGCCCCAAGTATGGACCAACTAGGAACCCAGCCCCAGCAAACACTGGCTAAAAATCAGGGAAAACCAGGGTTTGCCTGCCGGGGTTAAAATGGCAAATTATATTTATCAATGGTAGATTAAATCAAACAAAATAAAAGAAAATTTTTTCAATATTTTCTTTTTGACCCCTCCTCTTCAACTAGTGAATGTTCATCTTTGTGTTTTGATTTTAGATATCCTCATAAAGATTTGGTTAAAATTTTTTTACTTTGGCCACCCAACAGTCCTCTTCTATTTTCCTGACTGCTGATATTACAGTTAGCTATTTCGAGCCTATTCTGAAACATTATAAAGTACTCTCATACTGCTGAAGATGATCTCTTAGCATAGTGACTGAAAGTATAAACAAAATGATAATTTTGAAATAATGTAACTAAATGAGACAAGTTTGATACACAAATAAAATAGCAATAATATGTATAAATACAGGTTGTATTGATAATTTTATATCTTACATTTTTTCAAACATTAACTTAGGGTCTTACCTAAGTAATCCTGTTGAATCACTATTGTGAATCCAAAAAAAAATTTTTTTTTTTTTCAATTTTTGTAAACTTTTATTATACAAATTCTGTAATTTTCTAAAAAAAAAATTGAAGAAAATTTAAATAATCAATAATTTAAGTGAATGTTGACTATTCTGTTCCTTTCTTATTTCTTTACTTGTAAGTTGGCAATATTTATAAAGTTTTTTCATGCATGCAATTATGGACTGACCAAGGCCCTGGCTAAAAATCTGGGAAAACCGGGGTTTGCCTCCAGGGTTAAAATGGTAAATTATACTTATTAATGGTGGATTAGATCAAATAAAATTTAAGAAAATTAAGATTTTTCTTGTTTTTTCAGTATTTTCTTTTTCTTTTCTGTTTCTTTTGACTGCTCCTCTTCTGCTAGTGAATGTTCATCTTTGTGCTTTGATTTTAAATGCCCACATAAATATTTGGTTGAAAATTTTTTACTTGGGGCATCTGGAGGTCCTCTTTAAATTTCCTGACTGCAGATGATTCATTTAGCTATTTCGAGCCTATCCTGAAACAGTGTAAAGTACTCTCATACTGCTGAAGCTGATCTTTTAGCCATAGTTACTGAAAATAATAATTTTGAAGTAATGTAGCTAAATGATACAAGTTTGATACACAGCAAAAAAAATACCAATGATATGTATAAATACTCGTTATATTGATGATTTTATATTTCACATTTTTTCAAACTTTAACTTAATAAGTAAACCTATTGAATCACTATTGTGAATCAGAAAAAACAAAAATTCAAAATTTTTTGTAGTGTTTTAAACTATTATACAAAATCTCTAATTTTCTGAAATTTTTTTTCTTAGAAAATGCATATAATCATTAATTTAAGTGCATATTGACTCTTCTACTCCTTACTTATAATTAAATAAATCTCAATTAAAATTGTATCTAATTTTCTTAACATAAAATTTTTGTGCTTCTGACCTCTTTACAAATTTTAGGCAACCTTGGCCCCAGCCAAATTTGGGAGACCCTGGCCCCGGCAAAATTCTATCCCCAATCCCTATATGCAGTGGAAACATGCATTTGCATGAAGTCCAAACTCTGTCAATGTTCTCAACAATGTATTTTGAAATGGGATGCAAGCTTTTTAATATGACCTCCTGATGATCATAAAATGGATTGCAACAGCATTTTTTTTATAGTTTGCAAACATACTTATATTTAAGGAAAGATCTGGGGGAAAAAGCAAATTGTTAATTAATATAATCATAAAACAATATTTTAACTTGTTTCCTTAAGTCCATGTTACTTAAAGTAACATATTAGCAATAAATACTGAAAATGACAAGTGTTTGATTTCATACTTTTATACACAAATGATAAAGGAACATTTTGGACATCAATGAAATATTTGTTGTGATTGGCCTCAATGGGAGGAACAGTCCCTTAATATTAAAGTTGTTTAATTAGCTTATAAAATATCAGTCATAGGTAAAAGGTACTTCGAGTAACTTTTGTTTATCTTGCCTTTTGACACCAAACGCATTTTGTTTCACATCTTTATCACTAATAGGACCTAAGTTATGACCTATCAAAAAATGTACAAAATTTTTTGTAGTTGTGGAACACATGGTGTCTATAATTAGTCACTCAGATAGGAAGTAACTTCCATTTTTGTAACTTAAAACTACTCTATCTTTCTTGAATCCTATTTTTGGACTTTAAATTTTTTTATTTTTTATATTTATAAAATAATAATAATAATAATTAATAATTAGTATGTTACTTTTAGTTTATCTTGCCTAGTTTTATTATTCATCAATTTATGATTATTATAGAGATATAAAAAAGTTATATGACTTTAAAATTTATGCTTTCTCATTATGACGCAATATTGCTATTTGTGAATATATTGTTGAAAATCTTTTTAAATCTCTTCCTATTTTATATCCTCTTAATTTAAATTTCATGTACTAAGACCTGAGATTCGTATGTTGAATTCTCTTTAGTCACAAATTTGCTTTTGTTATTTAATAAAGCTTTGAAAGGAATTGAATATTTTAAAAGTAATTTCAAGTATTGGCACAAATTTAAAAAAAAAAAATTTATGCTCTTGTTTAAGAATCATATTTTTCTTTTCTCTTGATTGGTTGGAGGAATTTTTTTTATACTAAACTATGAAAACCTTACCATCCTGTCTTTGTCCTTAAGGCATATAATACTATAATAGTCGTAAACTCACACAGTATTTATAAAAAAATTGAAACCAATTTAATATTTTGGATATGTTTTTATTTAAGTTTCTTTTCTGATTATTTATTAAGTAAAGTTATGGTTCCAAAATTTTTAAATGTATTTATAAAAATTTTAATGTTTTTATTGTATTATTAATCTTAATTTGCAACTCAAATGCTAAGTATTATATAGGGTATATATATAAAAAAAGCTTAATTTCTGTTAATTATAAAAAAAATATGCCTACATGGTGTAGTTTAGTTTTTGTTTCTTCTTTTACCCTTACCTTCTAAATTTATACCATTGAGTAATTTTTTATTATTATTATTATTATTAATTATTATTATTATTATTATTATTATTATAATAATAGTACTATATGTTGACTTAATTATGGCAAACTAACACTATCATAGTTTTAATTTTTCAGAAACATTATTCGATTTTAAATTACTGACAGTTTCAATTATATATTATTAACCTTTTTCATAAAAATGAAGAGATTCACCAAAAGATAATGATTGCAAACTCAAAAATGAAATATATTTTACTTTTTAATTATAGTATTAGGTGAGTAAGTATATATATATATATATATATATATATATATATATATATATATATATATATATATATATATATATATATATATATTATATATATATATATATATATATATATATATATATATATTTAGTGATGGAATAATTAAGAATTTTTTTATGATGACAATTGTGTAAATTTGAAATGTTGATGAAATTAAAAAAATATTTTTAAAATTTTGATTTTAAATAAATTTGACAATTTCATAAGAAGGAATTAAATTGTCCTTTCTTTATTCATTCAAATGTGTAAATACATGTAATTTTAATATATAATACAGATATGCACTTATAGTCATTAAAATACTGGTCATATAAACATCATCAGTGAGTTCGTAAATCATTTGAATGATGAGGAACTCCATACTGGCTAATTTCAGTAGAATGACATCACTTGCCACATATCCAACATGTGCAAAGTTGAGCTCTTCTTTGAAGATAGAGTCATTTCCAAGGGACTTGGACCACCAAGGTTGCCTGACCTCACCCCTCTGGATATTTTCCTATGGGGCATGCTGAAAGGGAAAGTGTATTGCAACAAGACACATACTCTCATGGAACCGAAAGAATTATATTCAGCAGTCAATTGAAACTGTGGTGACAACCTTCCATCATATGGAAAAATGTGTGCAAGCATATCTTAATGCTAATGGCTATTACTTCCAACATTTGTTGCAATAAAATGTCTTACTAGAATGACTTTTATGATTCCATTGAGTAAAATACCTTAGTTAGAGGATATTCTGACAGTTTCTATGACCTGTATGATGCTTAGCAGTAGATTGAAAATGTAGTCAGTTTTAGTGATGAGGAAGATATTAAAAAAAAAAACAAAAAAAAAAAAAAGGTGAAAATTTTGGCATTGATGTAGAAAGAAAACTATGAATGTTTTTTTTTTAACTTTACTCATTATATGTTTAACTTTGTTTTCCACTGAAACACTTGTTCCTGACTGATTGTTCACCAAATTTTTGCCATATCATTTTGAAAAACTGCATTTTCTCAAGTTTTGCACAAATTTTGATTCTGCCAGCTCTTAGTACCACTTCCTCTTTCAAGTCAACAGATGTCATGTGCATACGAAAAAAGGTGTGTGAATTAACATCCACAAGTGTCAACTTGACCCTTTTTGACTTTCAAATCATTGACTCTTCAGGAATCTGAACAGTGTCACCTAGGGTCCCACATCATTATGTAAAGCAAATTCATTGTGCACACCTGTATCAACTTTTGGATTTTACAGTCTAAATATAAGCTAAATATATTTAGAGAAATGATCATTATCTACATGTAAGAAATATCTGCATTTATAGGCAATACATATACATCTGTAACATCACACAAACACACAAGAGAATATTTCAAACTTCAAATTTTATGAAATTTTTAAGTTTTGAGCACATTTGAAATTTACTTTTTGTTTAACCTAGAAACCGACACTTGAGCTGTCTTCCAGCCCATAATATCCACTGTCAGTGTGGCTCAAGATGTTTCCATAAATTGAAAAAAAAAATTTTAAGTAACTAGTATGTTGCAACATATACACACAAGCATTGTAGAGTAACAGTTATATATATATATATATATATATATATATATATATATATATATATATTATATATATATATATATATATATATATATATATATATATATAATATATATATATATATATATATATATATATATATATATATTATATAATCAGATTATTTTATAAATAAAAGTTTTTAATTTTTTCAGGTATAATTCTTCGTACTAATACCTAATGTATCCTGATTTGTTTTCAAGACATGACTGATAGAATGGCAAGGCGAAGGGTTAAGTTATATGCTCTTAACGCAGAGAGACAATGGGATGACAGAGGAACTGGTCATGTAACTTCTGCGTATGTATTGCTTTATTTATTTTTTTCATTATCTATCTCAGGTATTACTTTTATGATATGGAGTTCTTCAAGCATCAGTTTTATAAGTTATTTGTAATAAATAGTTATTTATATTAATTCCAGTTTTTATTTATTTTTTTTTCTTCTCCTGTATTGTTGCCAATTATTGAGCAATTTTTTTAAAATTTTTACTGTTTGTGTTGTATTATTATTATTATTATTCAATATTGCCATTCAATATTATTAAAATCAGATACTCTTCAGCAACCACTAACATCATTTCCAGCATTGCAATTATAAACACAATCATTATTACCATTATTATTATTTTTATTATTATTATTATTATTGTTACCATTATTATTGTTATTATTATTATTATATTTTATTTTTTTATTATTATTATTATTGTTATTATTATTATTATTATTATTTTTTCTTATTATCCATCATGGTTGCTGCCATTGTTCTATTATTGAAAATCCAATTGTAAGTTATAGATTACAATTATTATTATTAGTTATCATTATTATTATTGTTATTATTATTATTATTATTGTAATCATTGTTATTAGTATAATTATTATTATTATTTTTTTTTTTTTTTTTTTTTTTTTTTCTTATTTTAATACTATTATTTTTATTACTATTATTATCTTTAAAGTATATCATCATTGCTATTATTATTACCAGTATTCTCAATGTAAACATCATAAGTAACGTTCTTTGTTACTGTTACTTGCATGATTAACATTTATTTTTGTTACTCTAGAAGTAACCTATCATAACCTGTAATTATTAAATAAAGTATAATTATATATAAATATGTATTAAACTTTGGGGCTCAAAGGAAACCGCAGTGTTTTCCCCCAGCAGCCCCTTTTCAGTGAAGTGGACAGTCACGATATTATTATTAAGATTATTATTGAATTTAGTAGAATAGGACCTACTATTAAACTTTCAACCTGTAAATGTACCATTTTCTGAATAAAGCTTTATGAATGAATGAATGAATTATTATTATTATTATTATTATTATTATTATTATGATAATAATTATTTAATAATGTGCTAAAAAAATTATAACATGGATAGAGGCTAACAAACTCTAAATTTAAGCGAAACACATTATCTGGTACTAGCAAATCGTAAAAATTCTGTGGAACTTTACATTAGAGCAAAAGATATAATCATCAGTCAAACAACATTCGCAAAATTATTAGGTGTTATCTTCGATGATAGTCACTTTCAATAGTATTGTTAGTAAACTGTCTTATGCAAGCTATGAATTCCTAAGGATGAGAGATTCTTCTTAAAAAAAACTTTACTACAGTCTTATCCATCCCCACGTACTCTGCTGTTTATTAGTACTGGGTTGTGCCAGTAAGTATTTGTTTCAACCTCTGGTAACTCTGCAGAAAAAGAATTCATATATTTTCAGGATTTTGTAATGACTGAACATACAATCCCAATTTTCAAAAATTTATCTATGAAACTTTTTGATATCTATACTCTTTCGGTAAGCAGTCAGATCTTTAAAGTCATAAATGGAAGCGCAAATCAACTTCTAACTAGCCTGATAATACAGAAGCAAACTGTGAGGACTACCAATCTCTGTAGTACCAAATCCATGACACCAGAAAAAGCAAAATATTTTCTTACTAAATCTTGGAGGGCCATCACATACAAGGGCATCGATGAGTAGGATAGTCTTGCTATAAACTCTCAGCAATCACCCACTCTAGGGTCTTTTACATAAGCCATAAAAAAATATTTATTATTGAAATACTAAAGAACACTTATGTACCAATTTTCCTTAAGTATAAGTTACAATTAATAGTGATAATGAAGATGATGTTAGTGATTTCTAATATTATTATTGTAATTATCATTATTTGTTTTCATTGTTATTATTTAATAGTAATATTTATTATTATTATCTTTAGTACTATTAATACTATTCTATTTATTATTATTATTATAAATTTTTTATGGCTATATATCTATATGTAAACTAAATAGATTTGATGTTTTGATGCATATTTCATGTATAATAAAATGAAAAAAGAAAATTATGCTCATAGGTCGGATTCGTCACCCCAGAAGACATTTTCAGATATAAAAATAATTTTTTTTTTATAAATTTGTATTCTTATTTCGTACACTATTGTAAGACATTTTTATTTTATTTTTTTTAGCTGAATTATAGTTTTTTTAATTATTATTATTATTTGGCAAATAATGATTCATATTAACCACAAAAAATATTTAAATATGAATTATTATAAGAAAATTTTATCTCAAAAGAAAAATAAATTTCATAATTATGAATAAGCATTTCTTGATAATGGGAAGTAAATTAAATATTAAATTATAATTGATTATAAATTTTTTTTATTTATTCTACAAATTTACTCATAATATTTTTATACACAATAGTGAGAATTTATTTTTTTCCCTTTTTCTTTTTTTTTAATGTTGATCTATAATTTTGACAGAGCTGTTTGTTGAAGTTCTAAAATTTACACAGATGAAAATTTCCATAAACAATATTATCATATTTGTTTAATAAATTACTATTTTTACTAACTACCATTAAATAGTTAGTGGAAATTTTTTGAAAGAGGAACTTTGAAAGGGTAATCGTGTTATTATGATTGGTAGAGAGAGGAGGCTTAATTTACCTGATAGTTATCTTGAGAATTTTATATATATATATATATATATATATATATATATATATATATATATATATATATATATATATATATATATATATATATATATATATATATATATATATATATATATATTATATATATACAAAAACGCCACCGCTCACGGGCAGAGCCCTTTTCATGGAGGGGAAAATATATATATATATATATATATATATATATATATATATATATATATATATATATATATATATATATATATATATATATATATATATATATATATATATATATATATATATATATATATAACTATTAAAATTTTTTTTTTAAGATTTGATTTTTCTTTTTCTTTTCAGATACGTTGAAAGGCTAAAAGGCATGTCCTTATTGGTCAGAGCTGAATCAGATGGTTCTTTACTATTGGAATCTAAAATATTACCAGATACTGCTTATCAAAAACAGCAGGGCACACTTATTGTATGGTCAGAAGGGGAGAATTTTGATTTAGCCTTAAGTTTTCAAGAAAAAGCAGGTTGTGATGAAATTTGGGAAAAAATTTGCCAGGTTTGTAATTAAACTTATTGTTCCAATATTTATATTTAGCTTATATATATATATATATATATATATATATATATATATATATATATATATATATATATATATATATATATATATATATATATATATATATATATATATATATATATATATATATATATATATATATATATATATATATATTATTAAAGGTCCAAGGCAAAGACCCAAGCGTAGAAATAACTCAAGATATTATTGAGGAAAGTGAAGATGAAAGATATGAAGATGTGAATGAAGCAAACCCTTGGGTTGAATTACCTCCATGTGAAATATCGAGATTAGAAAGTATTAATGAGGTAAGCAATTGGATATGAAAGTTTAAGTAAAATTTTATTTTACACTTATATCATTCTTTAAAATGTTTGCTTTTGTTGCTATAAAAATAATAGTTCTTCTATAGTTCATACCTCTCCTAATATTCTACTTAGGGTATATGATAAAAAGGTTTTCTTTGCCTTCTCTTTTCATCATTACTTTTTTAATTTTGTTATGAAATTCACATCTCTTAACATCTTGTTTTATAAACACTCATGTTCCTTCTGGTAGTTATTTTTAGGATTGGTTACTTTTATTAAACTTTCTGAATTAATAATTTCTAAATTTTCAAAACTGTTACTGAAAAAAAATTTTGTGTCCTGTATTACTCACATAAACCTTCCCCTCTTGATTTCAGTGTTTATTATTATTATTTTTATTTTGATAGGTAATTAGCAATTGTCTACATTCTCCTGTTCGAAGAGAAAAGTTGGCAATCGCTCTTGAAAATGAAGGTTATATTAAGAAACTTATTTCCTTATTTAATATGTGTGAAGATTTAGAAAATATGGAAGGCTTACACCTCCTTTATGAAATCTTTAAAAATATATTTTTATTGAATAAAAACGCACTATTTGAAATAATGTTCGCCGACGATATGATATTCGATGTGGTTGGTGCACTGGAGTATGACCCTTCCTCGCCATATCCCAAAAAACATAGGCAATTCCTTAAAAGTAGAGTTAAATTCAAAGAGGTGAGTTATGAAATTTTTTATGTCTACAAAGAAATAAAATTAAAATTTTAAATATCTTTTCTTCAGTTGTGGTGTGTATTTATATCATCTCTTTTTTTAATAAGCTTATATAAAATTGAATTCTTTTTTTTTTTTTTTTAGGTTATACCTATTGAAAATAATGAATTACTAAGCAAAATACATCAAACTTACCGTGTTCAGTATATTCAAGATGTTGTACTGCCCACTCCAGCAGTGTTTGAAGAGAACATGCTTTCAACTCTGTCATCTTTTGTATTTTTCAACAAAGTAGAAATAGTCTCATTAATTCAGGTAATTTGGGTTAAGAATTACATGCTTTCAACTCTGTCATCTTTTGTATTTTTCAACAAAGTAGAAATAGTCTCATTAATTCAGGTAATTTGGGTTTAGGAATTTAAATTAAACTTTTATAGTAAATACAGTGATAAGAATTTACTTTTTAGTTCTTGCTCACTTTTATGTTACCAAACGTTCCACATTTTTAAGTTTAGCTAAAAAAAATGATATATATATATATATATATATATATATATATATATATATATATATATATATATATATATATATATATATATATATATATATATATATATATATATATATATATATATATATTAGGGATGGAGCGATACCAAAAATTTTTACCGATACCTAAAAATTTACAGGATACCGATACTTTATCCATTCATATACCAAAATTTTTACCGATACCGATACTAAGATTTTCAAATTCACCGATACCGATACTTTCACTCCATCCCTAATTATGTGTGTATATATATATATATATATATATATATATATATATATATATATATATATATATATATATATATATATATATATATATATATATATATATATATATATATATATATATATATATATATATATATATATATATATATATATATATATATATATACGTGTGTATTTTATATTGTATTTTATCATGATTTACCAAGTCCGAATTCAGTTGCAAGTTCTTCCACATCCCAATGGAAAAATTTATCAATTTGTGCCATATATTTAAAAATTCTAATAGTGAATGTGAAATTAAAATAATATTAAAGTAGTAGTAGTAGTAATAACTGTTTTATATTTTAACTTATAAAAAAGAAAAATTTACCAGACTTAAATTTGAGCATTTTTTATTTTTAAATCTTCATCTGATTTAATGAAATAAAAATCAAAATGTAGCATTTGGCGAGTTCTAAAACTTTAATTTCGATTGTTTCACTGTCTCTATACTTTTGTTTTATAATTATTGTCTCTTTTGTCTCTATACTTTTGTTTTATTTTGACTTTAACAAAAAATTGCGGATGTAACATTTTAAAATGGGAGGAAAAAATTCTTTGTTTAATAAATTGAAACTTTAATAACTATACATAGATAAGATTATTATACAGTATTTCTTGTTATGAATTATTGATATTTGCCATCAAATAAAAAATAAAATAAAATATATATATATATATATATATATATATATATATATATATATATATATATATATATATATATATATATATATATATATATATATATATATATATATATATATATATATATATATTAATATATATATATATATATATATATATATATATATATATATATATATATATATATATATATATAATACTGCTAAGTTATAGTTGATACTGAATTTGTTAAACATTTTAAATACATAAATATTTAAATGAAAAAGTTACTGATCTAACTTTTTTTTTTTTTTTTTTTTTTTTAAATTACTCTATGATTAATTTTTAATTACTATATTGTATATATTTATTCATTGCTGTTTTTATTTGGGTTATTTAATGTTTTGATTTATTTGGTTTCCATTAATAGGAAGATGAAAGATTTCTAAGTGAATTATTTCACCAACTTAGTAGTAGTGAAGACGAGGTTCCTCTCCAGAAGAGGAAAGACCTTGTACTCTTCCTCAAGGAATTTTGTACATTTTCACAAACTCTTCAGCCAATTAACAGAGAAACATTTTTCAAGGTAAAATAGGATTAATATTTTTTTAAATTTTTTTTATACTAAAATTAATCATTTTTCTATTGTAAATATTATACATGAAAACAACTTCTTGATAATTCATTATTATTATTCTATTTTCTTTGCAGACTTTATCTAATATGGGAGTTCTTTCTGCACTAGAAATAACATTATCTTTAGATAATCAAGTTATTAAATCAGCCTCAATTGATATTCTAAGTTACATTGTCGAATTTTCCCCGTCGATGGTTAGAGAGTATATGATGCAGCAGCAACATAAAGTTGAAGAAGTAGGATTTGAAATTTTATATATTATATATATATATATATATATATATATATATATATATATATAATATATATAATATATATATATATATATATATATATATATATATATATATATATATATATATATATATATATTCCGGTATGTGACTTGGGAATATATGAAGGGGCTGGATCCTAAAATAAATGAAACAAACAAATATGAGAGTAACGTTTATATCAAAATACTTTTTAAAATTAGTTTTGATGTACCTAGTACTGGATTCGGATCCTGGGAATTGGAGATTCTGCCAGATATATCCAAGTTCATGACTGGCTCTAGCAGGGTGTTTTTTTTTTTTTTTTTTTTTTTTTTTTTTTTTTTTTTTGTTTTTTTTTTGTGTGTGTGTGTGTTTGTGTTGGAAAAAACCAACTACTGAGTTTTTTTTTTCACCTCCACCTAAAACACTTGGGGCACCCGGAGGTCCTCTTCTAATTTCCTGGCTGCAGATTTTACATTTAGCTATTTCGAGCCTATCCTGAAACATTGTAAAGTACTCCCATACTGCTGAAGCTGATCTTTTAGCCATTGTGACAAAGTATAAACAAAATAATTTTGAAATAATGTAGCTAAATGATATAAATTTGATGCACAGCAATAAAATAACAATGGTATGTATAAATACAGGTTATATTGATAATTTTATATCTTAATATTTTTTCAATTTAACTTTCTTACTAAGTAAACCTGTTGAATTACTATTTTCAATTTTTTTTTAACTTTTTTAAAAACTTTTATTATACAAAATCTGTAATTTTCTGAAATTTCTTCTGAGAAAAATACATATAATCATTAATTTAAGTGAATGTTGCTATTCTACTTTGTCCTTATAATTAAATAAATCTCAATTAAAATTATATCAATTTTCGAAACCTAAAATTTCAGTGCTTTTGACCTCTTTACAAATTTTAAAGAACCCCGGCCCCGGCAAAATTCCAGCTCAGATCGGTATATATATATATATATATATATATATATATATATATATATATATATATATATATATATATATATATATATATATATATATATATATATATATATATATATATATATATATATATATATATATATATATATAAAGGATTAACAGTGGATTATGAGACATTACAAGTTTTGTTTAGTGGGAAAGAACATTTTTGTAAGATTTTAACTAGTGAGGTATTGCTAGAGCCTCTAAGAATGGAAGGGAATAAAATAAAATACTTTTTGTTTATTGCATTTTTCAGAATATATATATATATATATATATATATATATATATATATATATATATATATATATATATATATATATATATATATATATATATATATATATATATATATATATATATATATATATATATATATATTTTCAGGAGCAATATTTACTGAATATAATTATTGAGCAAATGGTTTTGGACAGTGATCCAGAAATGGGTGGAGCAGTCCAGCTTATGGGAATTCTCCGAATATTAATTGATCCTGAAAATATGATGGCAACTGTCACCAAATCTGAACGAACTGACTTTCTAGTATTTTTTTATAAACACTCGATGCATTCTTTAGTTGGTAAGGGTTTTACCATTTATATGTTGTTAAAATTTTATTGTTATTTTTAAATGATGCTTTTTATGTTATATTATTTTCAGCTCCATTACTCTCAAACACGGTTGGAAATGAAGTTGGTCGAGAGGATTACCAGACTGCCCAGTTACTCGCTCTCATTTTAGAACTACTAGCCTTTTGTGTAGAACATCACACATACCATATTAAGAACTACATAGTGCAGAGAGACTTGCTCAATAGAATATTGGTTCTTATGAAGTCAAAACATACATTCCTTGTCCTAAGTTAGTAAATCTATTATTATTATTATTATTATTAACGTGAACTTTTTTTAGATTTCTGGTGAGATTGAAGTTGGATTACGGTTCCATTTATGGCCAGGTGTCTAAATCACACCGGCATTTTCTAGACCCCATCCATAATGAGGGTCTCCGAATTGCGGCAGGGGCTTTCCAATCCTCTCCAAAGGAGAGCTCGGAAGTGGAGGCTAAAGTTTTGCCTCTTGTCTTCGTCATCATGAAGGGAGTTCCTAATGTGCTTTCCGTATGTACTCCTACGGACTCCAGCTCCCTCAGTTTTAACTGTAATTCTTTGTACTGGCTATTCGTACACCATTTTGGCTCTGCCTTTGTGGTGGTTGATATCTTTGGGTATATCCATATACCATTTCGAGCTTTCCTGCCTTATTCATATAACTGTATCAATGTACTGCAGTTACCTCCTTCATTGTTATTATGTAAGGGAACATGGTCACTGTCAGAATTTAAAATTTATATATTTTGACAGTGCTGGCTTTTCTTCCAACCTTACTAGTCATACTGGCATAACTGATGATTAAAAGACCAAATATAAAGTACCACCTTCGGCCGTTTTTCCTTACTGCATGATATCCCTCTCTCTCCATCATGTTTTGTTTTTACAACAAAGCTTGTGGTTGTGCTGCTTGCAGTCTATAGAATTTTGTCACTACACGGATGACTTCTTCATTATCTTCGGTCCTCAAAGTGCCCTTCTCGCCATTCAGAATCTATCCTCTCTAAATCCTTTGGTATCTGTCATTCATCAGTTTTTGTACCGCCTTCACGCTCACAAGAAGTCTTTTCAATTTTGCTGGGTTCCTTCTTACTAGGGGATTCCAGGTAATTAAACTAGCTGGTAGAGCAGTTTTTAGCTGCCTCTTCAAGGAAATCTGGCAACGCGTACCTTCCATTAGAATTCCAATGGAACTTTCCCCCGGCAACGGACTACTTCGCATAACTCAAATAGGGTTTTAAGACTGAAGGGCAAAACTGTTGGAAGGGTAGACATACGGGGTGCTAAAACTCTGTTCAATGAAATCTCTTCCAGTTCGCCTTAGCCGCCACTCACACGCCTCAGAATTTGCAACACTAATGCTATGCACGAATACCTTTTGTCGAGGAATAATTTCTTGCAATTTCTGCCGAGTTTATATGCCCCTCACAATCCACAATCTCTTGGTAGGATGTCATGCCTTGGTGACAAAACATTGCAGGTGCTCTCCTACATTGTACTCCGTTTCATGGGGGAATCAGTTATCATTTATTATGGCTGAAAATCCGCACTTCCGATCCGATGTTCTTTTTGTATTCTTACAGGATATAAACTTGCTCTATAAGTTGCAGGCCTTAGTGTTAAATTTCACACTAGCATCGCCGCGTTTTCGTGAGCAGTGCCTACAAGAAATCGGGTGTGGGGAGTGGGGGGGAAATGATTTACAATTATAGAAGAATTATGAGTCACATATTTACTTTGTAATTCTCTTAATAATTCAATCGTTTATTGTTTAAAGTCATGTCAGGAGAGATTAATAATTCTTCATTGAATTTTTATTAATTCAATATCAAGCTCAAAAAACACACTATTTGCCCACACTAAAATTCCTATTATTGACTATATATATATATATATATATATATATATATATATATATATATATATATATATATATATATATATATATATATATATATATATATATATATATATATATATATATATATATATATATATATATATATATATATAGTTCATACACCCCTCTCAGTCTATCATATATTGGTAGAATGCCTTGCTTTAGTGACACAACATTTGCAAGTACTTCCCTACCCTGTACTCCATTCTCCGTGGGAACTGATTGTCATTCCTTCTGGCTGAATATCCGCACTCCCGATCCGATGTTCTTTTTGCCTTCTTACGAGAAGTGTATGTAAGTTGTAGCTCGACATTATCGAGGCTCTTCTTTTCGTTCAGTCTATGTGTAGACAATAGTGTTGAAATTTCACATTAGCATCGCCGTATTGTCGTGAGCAGTGCCTTCACCTTAACAGGAGCTCAAAAAAAAACATTAATATTAACAAATGGTTTTCAAAATGTTCAGCACAAAGCTTAATTTTTTGTTGTATAATATTTTTCCCTATCTCTTTTCTGCAACCCTTCATCATTTTGTGAGAAAAATATAGAATTGACTTTGCAAGAATAAAACGATGTTTCATGGAATTCTGTAGATTATCAACACTAGAGTAGGCATAAATAAAATTTCTGACAGTTGCTTGACAAGTTTGTGTTAAAGGTGCCTCATGTTTTCCTTCCTTTTCTGTATTATTATCACAGGTTAATACTTACGAAGCGATTTGTAGTTAAACATTGGCAGTTTGAATTGGAATATTAACCAACCAGATTAAAATTTGTGGTGCTATCTACTTAAGATCCTTGCGTATATTCTTACTTGCCACATTAGATTTAACTACTAATATCTCACCTGGTGATCACAAACCTGGTTCTTATTCTTATTTTGAGAAATTTACGTTAGACTAGGATTGGGTAAGTTTTCTTTTATTTCATATTTTTGCCTCCTCCTAGAAAAGGGCTCGGGCCATGAATGGTGGTAAGTTGTAGAAAAATAAAACGCAAAAATTAGTTTGAATAAGTGTTAAATGAAAGGGAAAAATAAAAGAATGCTCCAACCTTTACAAATAGAGTATTTAAACTAGGAGCCTTGTTAAGTTTGGGGTCAGAGACTTGGACAGAGAAAGGATGAAACACTATTGAAAGACAAGTTATGTGAATTTTCAGAGGAGGAGGTAGATAAAAAAAAAAAAAAAGTGTGTGTCCATTGTAAGAGCGATATCGCAAGGATGGTGATCCAACAGTTTGAGAGGCAGAGAGAGTCAGTTAATGTGAAAGTTGAGGTGAAAAGTCAAAGATTTTACCCCTTTAGTGGGACCACCCTAGATGTGATACTCGCTGTACACATAGTGAGTAAGGAATTGGGGTAGTGTGTAGTTTTGAATGTTCCTGACGACACCAAACCTCTTGAAAGTTAAAGTGAGAGAAAGCAAAAAATTTAATGAGAAGGAAATGTCTAAAAACTTAATTTAAGGACATGGAATGTTTTGAAAAAGATGTTGTGTGGAAAATTAGTTGAGTAGATGGGAATGAAAATTTAGAGGCACTGAAAAAAATAAGTTCCCTGACAAGTTTGAATTCATATAAGAAAGATCAAAAGTTAGTTGCTCCTAGGCCATTATCAGTTATTCGTAGTTTTGTAAGAAGGATTTTTGAAATTAAAAGGATGAGCGGCAGTCATATCTTAAGAGTAGAGTATAGAACAGAACCATGAGGAATTTCACTGTCGGTAAAAGGGATTCACCCAAATAGGCAGAGAGAAGAGGAAAGATGTTCCTTACTGAAAAAAGTTTTGAAGATCTAAAAAATAATAGATACATCCAATGTTCCTATTTAAGAATATGTTACAAAACTGGAGAAAACAGGTTAAAGCAAATGTTTAAAAGAGGAATTGTACCTATTTTGGTACAAGTTGAATAAGCCTATTCCTTCAACGGGAATGAAAAGTCAGAAATTATATGTTTTACGTACCCTAAAGCACCCCCTCCAGAATCAAACGTTTTAAATTATTATTATTATTGTGTTCTTTAAGATTTTTTTTTTTTGTTTTAAATTTCAGGTGCTTTGAGATTTATGAGAAAAATAGTTGGCCTTAAAGACGATTTTTATAATCGACATATTGTAAACTCGAATCTTTTTGCCCCTGTTGTTGACGCCTTCGTCCGGAATAACGGCAGATATAATTTATTAGATTCAGCCATCCTTGAAATGTTCGAGTATATCAGAGTGGTAAGTTTAAAGCACAACTTTTTAAAAACTTAGTTTAATTGGGATCGAATAATTAATAGAATTCCTATTTTTTCTCGCATATATATATATATATATATATATATATATATATATATATATATATATATATATATATATATATATATATATATATATATATATAATATAATATAATATAATATAATATAATATAAATTTTTCATTGCTTTATCTTTGATTTTAAGATCATATTTGTCTCCTTTATTATTGAAATATTTTTCAACAAAATTAACTTGGATGTACCAATATTTTTTAATACCTGTTATATACACGTAAAAATTATTTTATATTTCCATCTTATCCCATCAGTATTGTTCAAATTTTGAGGGTATGAAAAGAAAGATAAATTTTCATGGATTATTATTATTATTGTTTAATAAACAAACTAGGTTCCATTGTTATCAGTAACTCCTTTCTACATTTGATAAGCTTAAAACTCCCTGTAATAGTCTTGGTTTGGATGAAAAGAATTTAGAAAGGGTATTTGTACCTAATCGTGTGTGTGTGTTAAGAACTAATCCATCAAAATAATTATGTAAGACCCAGGGTAAGTCTTAAAATCTAGGAAATAAGGGTGATGTAGGATATTTTCCAAACTACGGTCTTTAGTCTTAAATGTTGCTGTTCGAGGAGTTGTGCTTTCTTGATGGAACACCATATTGAAAATTATCATCAAGGATTTCAACTGGACTTGCTACACATCGCTAAGCCTTGTTACTTTTTCTAATCTTTTTAAAACATTTTCAGTAATTTCTATCTTTTTTTGAATTCACTCCATAAGCAACATCGATATTTTTAGTTGCTTTCGGATGAATTATTGTCTTTCATAAAATTCATGTAGCACTACATGTTTATGTTTTGTGTAGACACATCCATATAGGATGGGGTTAACATTAGTAACTAAGTTTGTTAAATCGTATCATATATAACACATTTGTTTAAACTTTTGTATTCATATGCAATATATATGTATTATCATTTGGACTACTTAGAATATAGAAAGTATTATCCAGTTCATCGATAATACACAATATTTTTACATTATTTTTTCAGTTGATCAATACTAACAACCCATTTATTATTATTATTATTATTATTATTATTATTTTAGGAGGATATCAAAACATTATACCTCAATATTGTTGAAAAATTTGGAAGTATATTATCCAAAGTAGAATATGTGCAGACTTTCAGTGCTCTTTGTATGCGATATGAACAGCATCAGGAAAGAAAAGAAAAACCCAATGCCGCCCTAGACAAGTAAGATTTTGCCCTTCTAATGTTTCTTTATCTAAAAAGTGATTGAAAATTTAAAGTTAATTTATTGGCCTGTTATCCTTTAACACAAATATACACATATATATATATATATATATATATATATATATATATATATATATATATATATATATATATATATATATATATATATATATATATATATATATATATATATATATATATATTAGGGATGGAGCGATACCAAAAAATTTTCCGATACCTAAAAATTTACCGATACCCGATACCTGAAAATATACCGATACTTTATCCATTCATATACCAAAATTTTTACCGATACCGATACTTCACTCCACCCCTAATATATATATATATATATATATATATATATATATATATATATATATATATATATATATATATATATATATATATATATATATATATATATATATATATATATATATATATATATATGATGGTTGTCAAAGAATAGTATATAGAATTATATATTTTTAATTATTACTTAGTTTGACGGGTGTCGTCCGTGGAAATGCGATGGGTCTTACTAGTCCTGGTGTTGGGAGATTTAGGAGAGATGTACGGGATATGGATCCAGATGAGGAACTGTGGTTCAATAACGAAGAAGAAGACATTGAAGAAAATGAATCGATTCCCGTCCTACAACAAAATAACAGAGATGCACCCACGAGTCCGCCATTACCCGTCGTTGGTAAGTGTTACAATTAGATTTTAAAATGAAAATGATAATATTAATAATATGGTATTCAAAAGAAGACAACAGTCACAGGTTAAATTTTCTATATAAAGTTTTAAGGAAACTAATTTTCACTTTCTCTTTAGTTTAAATTTAGGATTGTAGAGTTTAAAGAAAAGTCTTCCAGTGCCAATTCTTTTAACTCTAGAAAATTAAACTGATGAGTTTTTCTTAAATCCAGTAGGATAATTTTTGAAAAACATTCGTAGTAAGCAATGCTCAAATGAGGAAATTTGGTGGTTATATTTAATATCTCATGGTCTTACTAGGAAAAGGTATCAAGTCCAAAAAAGTGGTTTCGAGATAAGTCAATTTTAAAGTTTGAAAACATTGTGTGTGTAATGGACTTAAGAATTTGTGACAAGAAACTATAAGGGCAGGATTTAGTTCGTTTTCCCAGTGCATAGAGCACAATTTGTTGTACTTACTACCATTAATAAAATTTTTTTTTTACTTAATACCTTTCCCTTGTAATCCCATGATCTTACATTGGGAAACTCGAAACTTGTTCAGAAAACATGTCTCTTCCACTTTTATATTTATTTATTAGAAATAAAAAACTAAGTTTGAAAAGCAAGAAGGTAAAAAAATGGCAACGAGGGCAGCATTCACCCGCAAAGCTTTTCCTTCTTTATTGAATTAGCTATAAAACAGTACTTAAAAGTATGCTGTGTGTTTTTATTAAGAATTTTTACTCTAAATTGTTAATTTATAGAAGTTTCACTATGACTATAAATTAAGAAATATGTTAACGTAATTCCGTAAGATAATGAAATGACAGGACTTAACACGTTGCCTGCCACTGTCAAAGGCAACCATCAGATCTACTATTTGAGCAACATGTTTGGTTTCTTCATCAATGAAGATTTAGTTGTAGATTCTCTATGGTCTCTGGTTTCTTCATTAATGATTTACAAAAAAAACAAAAAAAAAAAAACATTATTATTAAGCAAATGCAAAGTTTACTCTAAGTGACTACTAAGTTGAGGTAATTAATAAGACTAGGAAGATTTTCTTATTATAATATTTTAATTACAATATATACAAATATTGGTAAAGGCACTCCCAGTAAAGAACCCAGATCATCCAGCCATTTCCCCTGTTCTCTTAAGAAGCTGCAAATAATAATAAACCAGCTGTAACAGTAATAAATTAAACTTTTAAATTATTACAACTCAAATATTTAAATTCTTATTTTGCAGCTACTAACAGGAGCAATATCTTTAGAGAAAACTAAACTATGTTTAACTTTAAAATGAGAAATGGAAAACAATTTTGATAATCAAGTGTAAAAAATTTAATGCAAAGATTAAAACAACGACTGCATTCTTTTACCATTGTAGAAGGTTTCACTTCTTAAAATTCTTCATCCAACCCATATTACCACACCATAGGATTCTTCAGGACACTTGACGTTCATTGATTCTTCATTTTAAATTTTGATTAATCTTCTGACTTGAGGTTCAGCAGTTGTATTAATAATAAACATAAATTAGTTCATATGAATAAAATGGGAATTAGATAATATCCCATAAATTTGGATAAATATTTGCTTAAACACATCAAACTGCTAACAGAAACAGCCCTTGTTAAAGAGAACAGAAAAACAGCTTCTTGACTAGTAGCAGCTGATAGAAAAAGTTAAATCAGCGGATATAAAATTAGCAATCATTTTTTTTCCTTCTTCTTTACCTCATTATTATTAAACCACGCAATATTGGTAATTCAAATAAGAACTAAATTTTAAACTATTAAGTATACCAAAAATAAAAAGCTCAAAATCTAAGTTTTGTAACTCACCATATATACATCAAAAATTTTCAAGAAAATGGAGTAAAAAATATTTGAGCAAATTTTCAATTTATATTTTTTTTTTTTAAAAAAAAAAAAAAATTTATATATACTATATATATATATATATATATATATATATATATATATATATATATATATATATATATATATATATATATATATATATATATATATATATATATATATATATATATATATATATATATATATATAGGGGTGTTGTTCGCCCCTGTATGGAGTACGCTTCGCACATCTGGGGTGGTAAAGTCTGGAACACACTCCCTTCATCTATTTTCCCAACTTCCTTTGACTTGCATACTTTCAAACACCGTGTATCTTGACACGTCGGCCTCCAACGACATTGAAATAGATCTTTCCCGGCTCCGGTGGAATTTGGTAGGCCTCTGGCCTTTGCCCACCGGAGGATATATATATATATATATATATATATATATATATATATATATATATATATATATATATATATATATATATATATATATATATATATATATATATATATATATATATATATTATATATATATATATATATATAATATATATATAATATAATTGTTTTGTTCCGGATTTTCAATACTTATACAGTAAATGACATGATTATTAAAGTACGAATGTCTTATACCATAAAATTTTAAAAGAAATATGAAGATGCATAAATTTAAATGTCAAATTTATTTTAGTATTAAAACTCTTTTATCTGTTAAAGAATCTACATGTAAAATATATATATATATTATAATTATAATACATATGTTATATGTGCATACCATTATTTTCTTGTTTGGAAATTAAAACTATATCAAGTTTGTAAGCAATATCCATGCTTTTAAGAAAAGGAATGTTTTATATATATATATATATATATATATATATATATATATATATATATATATATATATATATATATATATATATATATATATATATATTATATATATATATATATATATATATATATATATAGCTGACTGGAGGTCAGATTTTGAAAATAATTCGGCACTCTAGTGCCAGATCGTGATATATATATATATATATATATATATATATATATATATATATATATATATATATATATATATATATATATATATATATATATATATATATATATATATATATATATATATATATATATATATATATATATATTATAGAAAAAATAGAAAAAGAAATGATTCCAGTTACGAAACCTTTGAGTCCAAAACCCAGCTTGCATCTGAATAATAATAAAGATAACAACAACACTGACTTGTGTGAAAACCCAAAATCTCCTTCTTTAACCTGTAAAAAGGTAAATTTTTATTATTATTATTAAACCTCAGATACCGGTTTCCTTCTAATTTGATATTAACTTTTGGTTTATTTCTGTTGACATTTTATTATTATTTTTTTAGGTGAGTCTTGTTGATTATGACGAAAATTCCGATGAAGAAGAGGAAGAGGAGGAGGAGGAGGAACTGTCAAATACCACGACAAAGTGTACTTCTGCTACTTCAGCAGCAACTACAACCACCACCACCACCTCATCATCATCAGCGACTACAGCAGAACAATCGGATCCTCCTCCTTGTCTTCCTTCGGTGGAAGAAGACAAAAGGTCAAAAAGGGAAGAAGGAGAGGAATCTAGAGAGGAGGTGAAAAGCCCGCCCAATAGTGCCAAGAGACCTCGTTTGAGTGCCGATTAATCGGTGAAAGTGACCTTATTTGGCATTCTAATACTAAAATCCTATTAAAAACTACTGATTTTAACACAATCATATTTTGTAATTGAATGTTTAAATATGGCGAAAGTGAAACAATACTACTACTACTTCAGTAGGTTTTTATCAATGACTGAGCAAATGGTCAGGGAGTGATGGTTGGGTATGGCGCGGACGAGAAATGTATTTTTTTTAATGGCAACTGAGTAAAAGATATATATATATATATATATATATATATATATATATATATATATATATATATATATATATAATATATATATATATATATATATATATATATATATATATATATATATATATATATATATATATATATACCGTATATGTACAAATAAACTTGATTTTTTTTTTGGTTTAGGTGAGAAAGCCATTTCTCACGCCTGAATCAAAGTCTTATAAAGAAGATAATATTAACCCCCCGGTTTTTAGGGGGAAATGGGGGTCTAATGAATTATTTTTATATAGTGTAAAAGTTGTTAATATTAAAAACAAAAAAGTGTTAGATTAGAAAAACAAAAAACATTTTGTGCTGAACGAACATTATTATTATTATTAATTATTATGATTATTATTATTATTATCATCATAATATAAATATATATAATATATATAATATATATATATATATATATATATATATATATATATATATATATATATATATATATATATATATATATATATATATATATATATATATATATATATATATATATGGAATCATTATTATTATTATTATGATTATTATTAATTTATTTTTGAATAGAGTGAATTACAATATAGCATTGTATATTTGTATATTAAAATTTCTAACTATTGCGTCTGCAATTTTTCATTTTTTCCACGCGAGCATTTATTTATTTATTTAAATTCGCGAAAGTTTGTAAGGTATTTTAAAGTTCAAATGACAGAGCGTTCAATACCCATGTTGTGGGCATCCTCATGGTCTGTGGAAAGGAAGTGGGTTGGGATGTATTGGATAAATGAATTGCATTGAAAGTGATTAAAATATTTTTTTCTTTTTTTTTTTTCTTTCTTTTTTTTTCCTAACAAATTTTTTTAGTGAGGAATATTTTGAGTTTTAGTTTAAATTCTTCTACTGGAAGCTTTCATCATTACGATTTTTTAAAAAGTATTTTTCGTTAATTTTTATTGTTTTAATATATATATATATATATATATATATATATATATATATATATATATATATATATATATATATATATATATATATATATATATATATATATATATATATATATATATATATATATATATATATGCTTTTTTTTTTTTTTTTTTTTTTTTTTTTTTTTTTTATTTTTTTTTTTTAATGTAGAATTTTTTTTTTTTAAATACAAAAATTTTGAGGGGGGTGTAAAATTTCATTTTGATCTCAATCCCTGCTTTTTATTATTATTATTATTAATATTATTATTATTATTATCATTATCGTAATCATTGTTATTATTTTATTATTGTAATTATTTTTGTTATTAATATTTTGGGATTATGATAAATTTTTATTTTTCAATGACTGTGATAAAATAATATTGATTTTTATTGAATATTCTGGGATGAATTGTAAGTAAGCTTAATTTCAGAATTTTATGGATAGTTTTTTTTTGTTTGAATGAATTTTTGTGTAAAATAATGATGATAATAATAGTAATAATAATAAAAATGGAAATTTCATTGTTAACACAAAAAAAAAATTTGTTTTTCTATGTAGGGATTAAGGGTAAGACACATCAATTGGGGTTGACATTTTTAAAAATTTATGTTACCGGTGGTAAATTAAAAGGAAAAGATTTAAAATTGTTTCTTTTTTCATTTATATTCGGAGGAATACTATTATTAAATCGCTTATTTATATATATATTTTTTTCTTTTTAAAAATTGAACGTGTGAAATTTTCACTGAAACATGCTGGCATATTAATTTTATTTCTGAGCCATTCTTGGTATCGATATTAATTATTGTAGCATATTATCATTAACTCAAAAGCTTTGTTTTATATTATTTTTCCAAGTACAAAAAATTAAAACATGTTCATAACATTTTTGGTTGGTTTTATTTTTTCTAACAATATTTTTTATGAACATAAAAATGAACGATAAAATTAATTTGAAAGAGATTTAAAAAAAATGAAAATAAAATACTATTGATATTAGATGGATTACCATAGGGGAAAATTCTAGATGAATTGGGCAGGGTATTTTGTAAAGCGTCCGGTCAATGATAATTTACATCTCAGAATTTTGTATAAAGATAATGGAGTATTAGTTGCTTTTGCAGCTTCAGCAATAGCACCCATAATAGTACTGTGATACATAAGCATTGCAAGAATACAAATATATTTTTCAAACGACTTATCAGCATTGGTATGTGAGCCAAGAAGTTTCATTAATAATATAATGAAGCACCAAAAACTTTTCTTATTCAGTCTATTTTGCCATATTTAAGGTATGAGATATTTAAAACATACTACAGCAAGCTTTATATAATATAATAATATATATATATATATATATATATATATATATATATATATATATATATATATATATATATATATATAATATATATATATATATATATATATATATATATATATATATATATATATATATATATATCCGAGGTGGTTCTCTCTGGCATGGAGGCGTACTTTCATATTCTTTTCCTTCAGCTAAATCTAATTAACCTTTGTTTAACTCTGTTCTTATGCTATTCCCTGTAGAGCTACTGCCTTCATGAATTACCTTAGTTTTCAAACCTGAAAATGTATTCTCCCTGACTAAAATCTTTTCATAGAAAATACAATCTTTGTGGACCCTTTTCCTTACTCCTTTTCTGGCATTTTATACAATTTGTTTCTTCCTCTTTCCCTTCTCTTATATCTTCCCACGATACAACTTTCCTTTTGACTTTGAACCCTTTGCTCACGTTTTTGCCAGTAATTCGGCCATAAATTGATTATGAGGTCATTCTTTTTTCTCCAGCCCCCTCCAACTGATTTATGCCTGACATTGTAATTTCTTCTAAAGACATTATTTCTACTCTCTCTCTCTCTCTCTCAACTTAACACTGAATTGGTATATGGTCCTGATGGTATCCCTATTGTGGTTCTCAAAACCTATGCTTCGGAGCTTGCACCCCTTTAGGAAACTATCAAGTTCAATTTTTACTCCTCCTTAGAAGCGTTCTCTCTTTTTAGTCTTTGCCGAAAAAGAACACTTCTCAATTCTTTAACTATCTGTCATATCACTTTAAACGGCTTTTTCTACGGTTTATGAATCTATTCTGAACTGAGAAATTTGGAAACCTCTCAATTCTTTTAATTTTATTTCTGACGTCAGTACGGCTTTCGTCAGGAACTCTACAGTGGTGATCATCTTTCTCTTTTCTCATTCTTCTCTTCAGCAGTTCGATCCTTTGCTGTGACGCTAAATATCGAAAATCGTATATAGAGTTTTGGATAAAGCTTTTATTTCTCAACTTGCCTCTTTTGATATCTATCCTTTCTAATTTTCTTTCCCGTCATTCTATAGCAGTCGTTCTAAATGACCGTAGTTCATACTTTAAATCGATATATAGTGGAATTTTTCAGAGATAAATATTACCACAAAACTCTGTTTGCATTTTTCATTAATGACCTATTCTCTGTTACTTCATCATCTATTCACCCCTGTGCAGATAACTTCACCATTTGTTTCATTTTGTAACCCTTAACCTTCTTTAATTTCTAATTGGAGCCAAGAAAACGTGGTTGATATCAGTGTTTAAAAATTCAGTTCCTTCATCTTTTAAGTTTCAACTCAACATAATCTTCAACCTAACTGTAATTTCTTCGAAAACATTCAGCAAAAACCTTCGTCTCTCCTTCATGAATTCTTGGTATTTCTTTTTCTTGTAACAATTATTTGAAGGATCTCATTATTTTTTCTATACAAGCTTCAAGGAGATTAAGTGTATTGAGACTCCTTCAATACATTTTCAAATTATATATATATATATATATATATATAATATATATATATATATTATATATATATATATATATATATATATATATATATATATATATATATATATATATATATATATATAATATATATATATATATATATATATAAAAAATAAAAATAATCGTCTTCCCCAGGAAGGACTTTCGTCCTGTCAGTGGGATCTTTCGAGGAAGATCCTTGGGTTTCACGGGCCCACAGCGGATACCGCTGGCTGGGCCAGGCCTATCGCGGATGCCGGAGATTATTCCCATCAGTGGCAAGAGCACCACTAATGTACTCGTTTAACGAATGAGTCATTCGGAGCTAAGCGCAAGGAGAAATCGCTCACATTTCCCGCTCCAGCCAGGCCTCGAACTCTGGACTTCTCGATTGCTATCACGAGTGCTCGATCGACTGAGCTACGCCGACTTTATATATTATAATATATATATATATATATATATATATATATATATATATATATATATATATATATATATATATATATATATATATATATATATATATATATATATATATATATATATATATATATATATATATATATATATATATATATATATATATATATATATATATATATTATATATATATATATATATATATATATATATATTATATATATATATACAGTGGCGGCTCGTGTAAACTTGGCAAGGAGGGGCTGCAAGTATATATATATATATATATATATATATATATATATATATATATATATATATATATATATATATATATATATATATATATATATATATATATATATATATATATATATATATATATATAATATATATTATATGTGTGTGTCTGTGTGTGTTGTGTGTGTGTGTGTGTGTAAAAATTTTAAACTATATATATATATATATATATATATATATATATATATATATATATATATATATATATATATATATATATATATATATATAATATATATATATATATATATATATATATATATATATATATATATATATATATATATATATATATATATATATATATATATATATATATATATATATATTATATATATATATATATATATATATATATATATATATATATATATATATATATATATATATATATATATATATATATATATATATAAAAATTTCAAACGTACCTTACTTATTCTGGAAATATCGATATACTGGAAGCATTTATATATCAATGCAAATGTTTTGACATTCGTATTATTATTATTTAGCTTTCATTTCATTTAGGCCTATTATTATTATTATTATTATTATTATTATTATTATTATTATTATTATTATTATTATTATTATTATTATTATTTAGAAATAAGATTAGTTCTTGGAAAGCTTGCTGATATTATTATTTAAAAATAAGATTACTTTTTCATTGAAATCTGGTATTTTAAACCATTTCGCTCTCTATTGAAAACATCGCTAATACATGGTACTACATTTAATAGTTTTTATTTATTCAAAGTCGAGAAACATCTCTCTGCTTCAGACGTTGTCATCGGAGTTGTAATTGCTTTCATATAAATAATGTTTTAAAAGCATACTGTCATATTACACCAAATTATATAAATTTCACATTTTTTTACACTATTCTTACTCAATCGCTAAATTTATCTTCCTTCAAAATTGGAAAAATTTATCTCATAAAAACAGATCTGCCAAACGTACGTCTTTCAACATAAAAAAACAATTATTACGTACGTATTAAAATTATTATAAGATTTTTTTTTTTATTCCCAATTATTCTTACTTAAAATTCTGCAAGGATTACAAAAATGTTAGCCTTTTTAATGTACTTTAAATAGTTTTTGTAATATTTAAGTATGTAGAAGTGCATCTGGCATAATGTTATATATATATTATATATATATATATATATATATATATATATATATATATATATATATATATATATATATATATATATATATAATATATATAATATATATAATATATATATATATATATATATATATAATATATATTATTATCGAACAAGAAAAAAAAAAAAACATAAAACTTGTAATTTTTCTTCCACAATTAAAACAACACCCTCCGTCGAGATGAGACATTAAACAACTGTCGTAAGTTGCTACATCTTACCGTGGTTGCTATATATGTCTTGTTAGGGCTTGAAATTTTACAGCCCATTTTTTAAATAATGGCAATGCTTGAAAAATAATATCGTACCCAAAAATTTGAAGATGCCAAATGCATTTACTTCTTATTTTCTTTAATGATTTATACTTTTTATGTATTAAGTTGTTAAAAAATGAATTTAAATCACTTTTCTCTGACAAAAATTTCATATTTATATCAACATCCTACGCCTGGTATTTTTTAATTTGGAGGGGCTGCAGCCCCGGAGCCCATAATGACGAGCCGCCACTGTATATATATATATATATATATATATATATATATATATATATATATATATATATATATTATATATATATATATATATATATATATATATATATATATATATATATATATATATATATATATATATATGCCCCCACAACCTTCCCCCTTCTCATGTACATTACAAATTTACAAGCGCTTACACGTTCATTACCTGTTAAAATAATTCAAATTGGCGAAACATAAGCTGTCTCGGAGAAGCTTGGAGGAACAGTTTTCAAATATTGCCTCACATCCGCCTCTTACCAATCACCACTTGGGATTTGGTGGCCTTCACTGATGGGGTTGTTGCCACCAAGACCTTGCTGCCGACTTGCTCTGGTACACGATCTTTTTTCACTTATTTCTGCAACATTCGCGGTCTCTTGTCTAATTTCCATTTTGTCGAACACCACCTCTCTTCTTCTAGACCTCAACTCTTGTTCTTAACTGAAACTCAGGTGTCTGAGTGCTCTGACAGAAAAACCCAACACTGTTTCCTTCTACTGTCTCTATCCTCAATTTTCAGTCAAAGGAGGATGTTCGGACAAATTTTTTTTTTTTTTTAAATAAACTACACTTTAAACTTTTCTCATTTTCGGAAGTTGCTTAGAGGAGGTACAGGGCTACAACTTTCTCACAAAACATCATTCAATGCTATTTGTTCTTTTCGAGATATAGCCTCTCAAAATTTGGAAATTTGGAAATTTTGTTGAAAATTGTCAAAATTTGAGACTCCATATTTCGAAAACAACAAATAGCATTGAATGATGTTTTGAGGGAAAGTTGTAGCTTTGTACCTCCTCTAAGGAACTGTCAAAAATGAAAAAAGCTGTAGGTACAGTTTTTTTTATTATTATTTTTATACAAGGTGGGGGGTAAATTTTCCAAAATTTTTAAAAAAAAATCGACAGTTGGACATTCAATTCAATTGGACAATTTTTTTTTTTTTAAAAAAGCAGATATCAAAAATTGCCACTATCAGTTTTTAGCTATAGGAACTGTGAATATACAGTTCAATTTATAAATTATTTCGACCAGTGGTTTTTCACTTCTATTCATTTTAATCAAGGGTAAATTTTCCACAAAATTTCAAACCGTTATAGATACAGAAAACGTCAGATTTCAATTTTTTTCAGCGCATTGAAATGCATGTACCCTCTAAATTTGATAACAATCGGTCAAGATTTTAAAAAAAAAAAAAAATTTTAACATCGGACCCTCCCACTGTTTTAACATAGAAAAACTTCGGCACTATTGCTAATTACACAGATTTCAAACTGTCCCTTTCCCCCGATTTTCTCTATATATATATATATATATATATATATATATATATATATATATATATATATATATATATATATATATATATATATATATATATATATATATATATATATATATATATATATATATATATATATATATATATATATATTAGGGGTGGAGTGAAGTATCGGTATCGGTATCGGTATCGGCAAGTATCGGCATATTTTCCGATACCGGTATCTGTATCGGTATCGGTATCGGTATCGGCAAAATTTTTGGATAAGAGTAAAGTATCGGTATCGGTATCGGTAGTAGTATCGGCATATTTTCCGGTATCGGTATCGGTATCGGTAATCGTAAAAATTTTGGTATCGCTCCATCCTATATATATATATATATATATATATATATATATATATATATATATATATATATATATATATATATATATATATATATATATATATATATATATATATATATATATATATAT
>SEYY01021381.1:115000-127500 GCA_009176605.1 Armadillidium nasatum | reverse complement strand
GTATTATGTATATTCTGCTAAGTGTATTTTAAAAAATGACATAGAAGCACTTTAAAAAGCAGATGAAGTATTCACTTCTGTAGCTTTTAAAATTTTTAGAAAAGCTTCCAGACATTCTGGAAAAGTTGAAAAACATTCAAAATCAGATAAACATTGTAAGGCTATCGCAATGGAAAATGCTAGATTGCATTGCTTAAAAGCTCCCATCCACACACAAGTAATCCAATACGGTGAAAGTGTAGACCTGCTTTATCAGCTTCATTTGGCAGTGTATACTTTTTAGCTAAAGAAGAGATTCCTCACACAACTAATATGAAGCTCTAGTTCGTAGGCTTTTGATAAACCACAAAAAACTCTTGACGACTGGATTAAAGCCCAAAGTGAGCGATCGACTTATATTAGTAAATTAACTGCTTCAGAGTTATTGAATTTTATTAGAGAAGTCTTAAACAAACAAGATGAAGAAATTATTTGTGATAGGTACTACTCTCTAATGGCAAATAATCCACAAACATTAAAAATAAGAGTAAATTGTCGCTATTAGTAAGGTATATTTCTCCAGCTCCAATTTATGAAGTAAAAGAAATAAATTCGTGCATGATTGAAGTGGAAAGAACTGACGCCGAATCAGTTTTTTTTGGGGCAATAAATGATGCTTTAAAAAGGCGAAAACTTTCTCTCGAGAAATTAGTATCATGTCCTTTTGACGGTGCTGCAAACTTTAGCGGTAGTATAAATGGGATTTGTGCACGGATTTCGGAAAAAAAGCTTTGAAATTCCTAACATTCACTGTGAGCTCATATTTTATCACATGCTGTACGCAATTCCAGAAACAAATTTCCAATGATTAAGAGGGCTTCACATATTGTTAAAGCTTTTATAAACTTTTCCATTGCTCTCCTAAAAGGGAAAATATTTTACATGAAATTCAAAAAGCTCTAGAAGAACCCATTTTGAAGATACCGGAAGCTGCCGACATACGTTGGCTTAGCAATTATCGTGCAGTTCATGCTGTAGTTATATGTTTTAAATTTATCATGATGGCTTGTGAACATATATACAAGGATGGTGTTGACTGATGTTCTCTTGGAAATGACTATTATCAGTTTTTTTTGGTGAGTTTGGCCGTTTTAGATGAAACACTGAATGCAGTGTCAAATCTTAGTAAAATTCTTCAAAAAGAAACTCTTATAAACTTTCATCTCTTCCTCCGGTTGTTTCTGGAACAATTGATTATTTAGAAGGAATCGCCAAGTCATGTGTTAATGAGAAGGAAGAGAATGAATTGCATAGAAAAATTACGAATCTCGAGAATGATGTTTCGGAAATTAAGCATGTAAATTTTAGCGATTCCAAAGCAAGCTGTTTAAAAAAATGAAAGTAAATATGTAATAAAAATAGTACATGAAATGAAGCAATGATTTAATGATAAAGCCATAAGTTTAATACAGCTGTATGCATATTTTGAGAACTTCAAATAATTTGTACATTTGAATGAAAATCAATGTAAGGAGCTCTATCATGTGTTTGGGATTCATGAAGTTGATGCTGCGTTGTCAGATATTAGTTCTTTCAAATGAGTTGCCGCAATAAATTAGACGATACAAATACAGATGTTGCTTCCTTTATTTTAAAAGTTAATTGTTGGGTATGAGGCCTTAAAAAAATTTATGAATGTGTATTGCGCGTGCCCATTTCAACAGCCAGCGTAGAACAATCATTCAGCACTATGAACAGAATAGTGAATATGTTGCGCTTTCTTCGACCTTCTGCAGTAAATGTTGCCTGTCGGTAATTTCCTCCCTATATACCAGTTGCTTTAGATGACTTCATAAATAAAAGTCACAAGCATTGAAGCATGACGATGTGCGTGTTACCAGATTGTGACCCTTCCACGTGTATTCGCCCATGTCTGTTATGCCAGATATATGTCATCCCAGTGTGCCCTTATCACACTGCAAAAATTGATGATCGATATACAAGATGTACCTGTGATGACGTCACCTACCATTTTTGTAACGCGGTAGTCAAGGCATCTCTACGATGGAAATTACAACGCCTTTAATACGGTGTTTTTGTCATTCTTCCGTATTGTCCATTCTATATCACGCAAACCAGCTGTCTTATGAACCTATATGTTTTCGGTGCAATTTCATTGTAGACTTTCATTGTATTTAGTTAATTAACTTTAGCTGCTTAAATTTTAATTTAAAAAAAAAAAATACAAATTATTTTATTTTTTTTAATAAAGATGACAAAAATGTGACTGGTAGAACCCAAAGTTTGCTTAATAATAAGTTATAGAAATCTTATAAAATTCCCATTCTTTTAGTGTGGGGCTCAATTTCTTGAGGTTCCTGAGCCTTTTATGTTTTCGTTCTAAAGTCAGGTAAAAGTAATATTGTTGCCAGATAGAAGGTTGTCAGAATCTTCAGATAATTCTATTTTTCATTTAGTTTGTATATTAAAAAAGCGTATTTTGGTGAATCGTAACGATCGTAGTTAGTTATAAAAAAAATTTTACAAATATTTTTAAGTTTTTTTCCATACCAGTTTAATAAAATTTGATACAAACAAATTTAAAGAATTATAATTTTTAAATTGGCTAATACCCAGAAAATTCTATCATCATAGTTTACTCTAAAAATTTGCAATTCATAAAAAGAACGAGGAAAACAGGGTGAAACTAATATATATATATATATATATATATATATATATATATATATATATATATATATATATATATATATATATATATATATATATATATATTATATATATATATATATATATATTATATATATATATATATAATATATATTTATTTATAATAAAATTTTGGCAAAACCATCTGGTCAAAAGTTTCAAATAAACAGCTTTTTTAAAATAAACTAATTTAAGGGAAAACTAGATAAAAAAATTTTTTTTAACATTAGTGCTTAAGAAAATATCTGAATATTACTTCAAGTAAAAATTAAAAAAATGAAAATCTATTTTTGCTAGAAGTTTAGTTTTTAGTCAAAACAGTTGGACTCCAAGATGAATTTTGTTCAAGGTCTTTACTGAAAAAGAGATTTTCAATTTAATTTAGCGTTATTTTAAGATATAGCCTGTTTATTTAATTGTGAAATGACACAAATATTATTTAAATTATGATTTGTTCAAAAGTACTCTCTTAAACACTTTTTAAAATATATATTTATTTAAAAGAAATAAAATGGAAGCTACTTCCAATAAATATACAGAATTTCTACAGAAATTGTGAAGTGACATCTTGCGGTAATAACTAGATCCAGTTTAGAAATGTGACGTCATCCAAACGCGTTGAATTTAGAAAATAATCTTTTCATTAGAAAAGGTTTAAATGCTGTAACTAATTGTTAAGTAAACTTTGCAGAACAGTTTCACTGTACATAAATTTTAAAGAAAACTAGTAAACATTATAATTTTATTTTTAAACGTATTTTATGATACTGTGATATAATTTAATATTTATTATTATAATTATTAATATAAATTTTTAAAAAGATGTTTATTTTCAGCGTCTTAAACTCTTAACACTTAAATTTTGAAGATAAATAAAAAATAAATAATTTTTATAATTAGAATATTACGAAACAGTGCTGCCGGTTTCAATAATTTAGTAAAAAAAAAAAATAAAAAAAATAAAAAAATAAAAATATCGTTGGATTTTGATTAAATTTCGCCCACAGCCCAATAAAACAATAAAATTTTAAATTTACATAAATTTATCTTCTTTTTCTTTCAAGTTCTCTTATGATATTGTGAATATGAAGACAGTGAAGCCATTTAAAATTTTTTTTTTTAAAAATCATGATTTTTTTTTTTTTTTTTTTATTTTTATTTTTTTTTTTTTTTTATTATTTTTATATATATTATATTTTTATATATATTATATATATATATATATATATATATATATATATATATATATATATATATATATATATATATATATATATATATATATATATATATATATATATATATATATTTATTTATATATATAAATATAAGTTTAAAATTATTAAATATATTTTTTAATAATTAATATATATATATATATATATATATATATATATATATATATATATATATATATATATATATATATATATATATATATATATATATATATATATATATATATATATATATATATATATATATATATATATATATATATATATGGGTCAAGAACAGTATAATAAATTAACAATTCTGCAAATGTGAAAACTTTTTCATTTTCCGATTAACGGTTATTTTTTTCAGTTAAAAAAAAAACCACTGTGTTTAAAATTGCAAAATTTAAAATTTGTGCAAACGCATCGTGGACACATCATGATTATTCATGCTCAGTTGAGTAATATATATATATATATATATATATATATATATATATATATATATATATATATATATATATATATATATATATATATATATATATATATATATATATATATATATATATATATATATATATATATATATATATATATATATATATATATATATATATAATATATATGAGATGAACTCATCTCTAGATTTATTAAAGCTGAATTGTTTTATTTTATTGTAAATGTATTCTAATAGATTTTATAAATCTTTTAAAATACGTTTACAATAAAATAAAACAATTCAGCTTTAATAAATCTAGAGATGAGTTCATCTCATATATATATATATATATATATATATATATATATATATATATATATATATATATATATATATATATATATATATATATATATATATTATATATATATATATATATATATTATTAAAAATAATGGATCAAATTTAAAGACTCAGTTGTCAATAACTTCGGCTTTGAGTCGTTCTGCCAACGCTTTTCTTACTTGTAGCGTTTGAGGGTCAATGGACGAACCTTTCATTGCCTGCAAATAATAATAATAATTAAAATAATAATAATAATAATAATCCATTAATTAATCAAATTTCTGTAAATGAAAATATGAATTATTTTCCCATAGAATTATTATTATTTATTGGTAAGATAAATAATTATATAATTTAATAAACTTTTCTGCACTTGCATAAAATATATTAAATGTATAAAATTATATATATATATATATGATTTTGTTGAAAATACTACGAAATCCATAGGATTTACAAAAATTAAAATTAAGTTATGGTAGATGATATATATATATATATATATATATATATATATATATATATATATATATATATATATATATATATATATATATATATATATATATATATATATATATATATATATATATATATATATATATATATATATATATATATATATATATAAAGGTCCCACTCCGAATCCTTGTTTTATTTTTTGTAATCGATGTACAAAACCCTCCCAATTTCAAGACTAACTCGAATCATTCGGGTGAGTGCAGATAGAGGCTTTAAAAAGAGAAAAATTAATTCAGCAGGAAACAGCAAATGATAGAGAGTTCCACAGAACAGATGTGGCTGAAAAAAAAGAAGGCACCACAACAAGTAACATTTTTACTAATAGTTTAACTTATTTATACCAATTTTAAATATCTAAAAAATAAAAACGTAAATGGTATTTATGTATTAAATTCAGAAAACAATCGACATAAAATTTAAATTTATTCACTCACACGGAAAACAAACAATAAGAACGATGTAAACAATACGCCATTTCAAAAAGACTCTTTTTAACTGCAAAATATTAATGAGAAAAAAAAAAAAAATAAAGAAAAAAAAACACGAAACAGTTTTATAACCTTCCGAGCTGCTTTTGATGATTTGGGTCTACTTTGTGGCGCGGATTCTTCAAACGCAGACAATTGCTTCTCTCTTTCTTGTCGTTTCATTTCAAGAAGTTTGTCTCTTTGTTGGCGAAGATATTCTTGCCTTTTAGCCATTTCCTCAGGGCTTATTTGACTCTGCAACAACATAAAAATATTAAAAGAAATACCCTCAAAGGATAAATTTACCATCAAAATATAATCAATTTTTTTATGCTTGAATTTTATCTTTCAAGAGTTTTATTGCCTTTTATTCGGTTTCGTTTTATTTGACTTATTTATTTATTTTCGTTAATAATATTATTATTATTTTTTTAGCGCTGTTGTTTTAACGATCTATTATTCAAAAGTTAGCAAACTGTACAATATTAGTATTACTATTATTTTCAAATTATAATTATAATTATCATAATAATAATAATACGGTAATTATTATTATTAATTAAAGTATTTTTTTTTCACTTAAACATTTTCAACTTACAGCTGGTTTGGGCGGCGGAGCTGGTACAGGAGTCTTTCTCTCTTCCGGAGATTTGCTAATGGCCTCCTTCAGAAGCACTCCTTCCCTCTTCCTTTCCTCTTCAAGTCTTTCTACCTCTTCCTTGGACTCTGCGAGGGCTTTCTCTAACATCATTTGTTCCATATTCATCGATTTCTGGTAAGCTTCGTGCTCCTCAATAGACTTCCTGGTGCGAACGCGAGGTATAAAATAAGTGTGTTATCAATGAACGAACAATACTCTCTCGCATGCTAATTAATGAATTAAAATCATTCTAATAATAAAACAGTTAATTAGAAATTTCCACTCTTTAAAAAATTTTTGTTAATTAAATTTAAAAAAAAATATTTGTAGGAATGTAGGTTATTTCTAATTTCTTCATTATCTGCTGCAAATAATATTTCAAACTTTTTTGTGATATATTTTCAGAAAGTCTTACTTTAATCATCATTATTTATATTTTGAAAAAGTATTCTACCGAAACTGAATTCAAAAAACCAGTCGGAATTGTGGCCAGAAATATAGATTTTTTAAAAATTTTTAATTCCCCTCTCATCTTAGTTTTCCTCTAATTTAATTTATACGTTGCCTAACCTAGAATACTAGGCCTAACGGGATATACTGATTCTTATAAAAGTTAAAAACAATCTATACTAGGAACTTAAGAAGATAAAGCATTAATAATTTTAACATAGTAAATGTTCTTGAAAAATCTGACTAGTAACACAACTCCAAGCCACAGACACAGCCACACACACACACAGCCACACCCACACCCAAAAATATCTCCAAAATGACGAGGATATATTATAATTTCGGCCACCGTAAATACAGAGGACCTGCCCACAAAATTTTCTGTAGCAGGATTCTAGTTTACAAACCGAATTGATATATCCAGTTTTTATATATTATTTAAATTACCTTTTAATATTAGTTATTATCATTATTTAGAATTGTGGGGATCACAGTCTCTTTGCATTATTTGACATTAATAATGTCCACGCAGGGAATACTCTAATGTGGTTTGGAATACCAAAGGACTTAAGAGAATCAACAAGTTTTAACTTTATTAATAATTATTGATAACGGTTATATGAAGTCTCTAATTCATTACACACACACGTACACATACACACACACACACACACACACGTACACATGCACATACATACACATATACACATACATATATATATACATATATATAATATATATATATATATATATATATATATATATATATATATATATATATATATATATATATATATATATATATATATATATATATATATATATAAGTAGTAAGGAGACCGCTTTCGGCAGGTGCCAGATTCGAAAAATCTGGCAACCTGTCCCTAACGGTCTTTTCTGCATTTGCTTGCAATCCTGCATTCTCAGGGACCTTCCTGACATTTTCTTTGTCGGTTCACGGACCCACGCGGGCCCACGGACCCCCAGACCCCCAAGATCGAAACAAATTTCAGGTGGACTGAACCGCAAAGAAAATGGTCAAGAAAGAAAGTGAGGTGAACGCAACGATTTTGCAAACTCAGGCAACTTCCTGATACCATTTTTGGGGGGTTCACGGGGCCCCGCGGGGGCCCCTTCCCCAGACTTGAGGCCAATTTCAATGGGTTGAACCCCCAAAATGGTGTCAGGAAAGAGCGTGAGGTCAATTTGAGCTGAGTGATTTGCATTGCAAATCAAAATCCCGTTCTGGCTTAGGTTGCCAGATTTTTCGAATCTGGCACCTGCCGAAAGCGGTCTCCTTACTACTTATATATATATATATATATATATATATATATATATATATATATATATATATATATATATATATATATATATATATATATATATATATATATATATATATATATATATATATAATGTTAAGTATTCTTGCAGTTCTGTTGGTCTTTTAAAATTATTTTAATTTTTAAAAAAAAAAAAAAAAAAAAAAAAAAAAAAAAAAAAAAAAAAAAAAAAAAAAAAAAAAAAAAAAAAAAAAAAAAAAAAAAAAAAAAAAAAAAAAAAAATATTATTTTATTATTATTATTATTATTATTATTATTATTATTATTATTATTATTATTATTATTATTATTATTATTATTATTATTATTTTAAAATTTTTTTTTTTTATATTTATGAATTTATTTTTATTTTTTTTTAATTATTTTTTAAGAAATGAAATTACTTTATATATATATATATATATATATATATATATATATATATATATATATATATATATATATATATATATATATATATATATATTATATATTAATTATATATATATATAATATATATATAATATTAGATTACATATTGAAAAATTTCCAATGCCAATAATTACTAATTATGAACTGCCTCATGTAAATCCTGTTAAATTTTTTTATGTAATTTAACGGAATAAATATAAAATATTCTAAATTTTTTAAATAATAAAAAAAATTTACATTAAAATAGAAAGAATAATTGAAATAGAATAATAGAAATCATGCATCAATGATGGTAGCAGATGATTCCATGCAAAAACACTTACTTAATAACAAATTCCAAAACCCTCTTTTCGGCTTCTTCAAGATCTATGGATTCACGGGGTGCGTTTGGGGCCATGCAAAAAAATTCAATCATCAGCTGCTAATACTTATAATAACTCCTTAAGGACTAATATTTTTTTTTTAATAGATGTCACATATATCTTAAAGTAGTACACCTTCATTTTTCCTCATATCACAAAATTACAGAACAGTAATGTTATTTTTTATTCTATCACTGTAAAAATTGTCCTAACGGATCGTTAATTTAGGACAAGTGCCAAAATGTCTCAAAAATTTTATTTTTATTTTTTTGTTACAAAAACCAATCGGTGAAGCAACTTTCTTATGCTTAACAAGTCTTTTTCTCTTTTGAAAATTTTACTATGACATATTTACCACTTTTCCCAACGATTCGTTAGAACAATTTTTGCAGTGTACGAATGCTTCGAAAATCTTTTGGGAGGGATTGTATGCAATTAATATCTTCGTCCATCTGAGTTGGAACTTAAGAATTTTAGTGGATTTTTTGAAAGAGATATAAAAAAAATAAACTTAGGTCCTTACGACTTACGCGTATCAATCTATATTTTGTAAAATGTAAGGTTGGTAGCTCTGTTTCTATTTTTAGCGTTTTTGCGCTTTACAATATTTTTCGCTTAATAAAGTTTTTTTTCTCTATATAATTTACCTATTTTTCATTAGAATTTTACAGGGCTGGTAACCTATTATTTTATAAAATATAAATTGTTACGTGTACTACTTAAGGTCCAAAAACTTATTTGAAGCGATTGTTCATGATTTAGGATTTAAATGATTATGATTTAAAGATAAGAATTCTGAATAGACATTGCAGTTACGGCTACTCTTAGTACTAATGCAACTTCTACTACTACTACTACTAATACTACTACTAATAATAATACTTTACACTGCTAATTTATAAAGCTACCTCTGTAGCCGGAGAAACAATTGCGATATATATATATATATATATATATATATATATATATATATATATATATATATATATATATATATATATATATATATATATATATATATATATATATATATATATATATATATATATATATATATATATATATATATATATATATATATATATTGTATTTGTGTGTGAGCAGGAAATATTCAACAATAAGGAAGTGAAAGAAAAGACAAGAAACCTCTGAGTCTATCAAAGACTCCCATTCCAAACTCCCTAGAACATGCATGGAATTTTGATTGAAAAATTAATTCTACAAAATTATCAAAACCCTGAAAAATTCAGCATTTCCCTTAAAAAAAAAAAAAATAAATAAAAAAAAAAATCATGCAACATTTTCAATTCTACAAACTCTAACTACTTTAAGGCAAGCAAATAACCTAGTCAACACGAAAAATAAAACAAACAAAAATGCATGCCTATAACGTCATTCATAGAGAGGTACACCATTATCAATATCCCTCAACTTGAATCCTGAACAACACAACAGTATATACATTCAGGAAAAAAGAGTAAGCCAATTTCTTTGGAAATAATATAAGAGATGAATAAAAACTATTTTATGCTCAGTTATTTAGAAACTTATCTAACCACTTTTTGGATGTCGCAAATAAAATATAACCTATTGCATACCTGTTTAAACTATTTCAAAATAAACTACTCGGTTATTAAAAAACAGAATTATTTTCTCAAACTCAAGCCAAACGTTTTCTCTTTATTGTCCTAATGCAACTTTTTGCTTTTATGTTTGTTTAGTCTGATGGTTTTACTCTCCCAACATTGTCAGATGAAAATAATTTAAATACCTAATTAATATCCCTTCTAAGATCTTTTTTCACAGAAAGCATGCCCAACTTCCTACGTCTCACCTCAACTTTAATTTTAAAATCCACAAATCATTTTTGTGAGCTGGGACCGAAATTTCTTTGTAGTATTCAGATAAGGCTTAACATAACCATTATACTTTCTTGCAACTTTAAGGTTCAAAAATTCCTAATATTTTTGTCAGCTTCATTTAATTATAGTTTCTAAAAATTAATGGGACACTCAAATTATTACTAATAACAACACCCCAAGTCATTTTCTTGTAACAAACTCCAGCCTTATCTCATTAACATCATAAATAAAAAATTTTATTCGAGTTACCAATTTGAGGAACTTTATATTTTCCCTATCCGACTTCATTTATCACTTTTCATTCCAAGCAAGAAGCGTATTTACGTCATACTGAACTTTTATACTTCTTTGAAAATTCCAAACAGGAGTGACAAAAAATTAGTGCTATCAGCTAGTAAACTTGGAAACCTTACATTTTCTTAGATCATTCAGATCACTTATATGATTAGGATCTGAAGTAAGCATAACACGGACCCTTGAGTAGCTCCTTTTCTTTACAACTTTCATGATGATTGATAACCATTCAGTTCTACAGAATACCTTCCGTTAAAGAAAATCTACCTACACCATATGGTGATATATCGCAGTGGGTAATTTATCACTCATTTGTGAAATTTGCATATATAGTAAATAATATCGAACTGGCTCCATCTTGTTAATATAATCTGTAACATACTCTATGACTTCCAAAAGATTTGTCTGATAACATCTACCTTCTCTAAATTGATGCCGAAAGTAGTGCGAGATCTGTTAAGCGTTTGTCTATACGAATTTTTAGTATTTAGAATTTTAGGAGTGACAAAAAATTAGTGCTATCAGCTAGTAAACTTGGAAACCTTACATTTTCTTAGATCATTCAGATCACTTATATGATTAGGATCTGAAGTAAGCATAACACGGACCCTTGAGTAGCTCCTTTTCTTTACAACTTTCATGATGATTGATAACCATTCAGTTCTACAGAATACTTTCCGTTAAAGAAAATCTACCTACACCATATGGTGATATATCGCAGTGGGTAATTTATCACTCATTTGTGAAATTTGCATATATAGTAAATAATATCGAACTGGCTCCATCTTGTTAATATAATCTGTAACATACTCTATGACTTCCAAAAGATTTGTCTGATAACATCTACCTTCTCTAAATTGATGCCGAAAGTAGTGCGAGATCTGTTAAGCGTTTGTCTATACGAATTTTTAGTATTTTTTTCAGTTTTTCAAACTGCCAATGACTTAAAAATTAACTCTATTATAATTTCCCAATTCTTTTTTAATACCTTTCTGTGTATGGGAACAATATACTAAAATTTTAAGTTCTCATGAGCTCAAGTTAAGAAAGAATCATTTAAATATGTGTAAAACATATGCAACACTAACTTCCCTTTGAATTTTCACATCAGGGCCCGTAGATTTATTGTACCACACATACACACTGTCAATGTAATCAAATATTCCTTTTAACTCATTGAACCTAAATTTAGAGAGGTGGAATAGTCACTAAAACTTGTTCTCTTGAGGTATCAAATTTTGATGATCATTTCTTTTTAATGTGAATGTTAAGGTAAAGTATGTATTTAAAATATTCACCTAAACCTTCATCTTCATATTTTTATTGTTAAACTTGCAAAAATAAAAAAATCTCTCAGGTCACTGTTGCAGTATCTTGCTAGATTAATTAACTTTCGTTTGCATCTTAGAACTCGTTGCATTTATGAGTTTATT
>SEYY01021381.1:110000-112500 GCA_009176605.1 Armadillidium nasatum | reverse complement strand
AACTATCTAAAATATTTCAATCAATATCTACATGGATAACGTCCAGAATAACTAATCCTATTTGCTAATTACAACATGCTGTCTCAATCTCGCTTATCACATCTAATCAAATTTCTGACTAATAATTATTTTCTATAAAAAAGTCAACCCAAAAAGATTGAGTCTCAGAATTGGCATTAAATTTAGCGATAGATGGACAAAAGAAATATTACACTTGCTTCTATTAATCTGAAACATTCAAGAAGACGATCATATAATAGAGGAACAGATATAATTAAAACTATAATAAAATGATACAATATACAGATATAATTAATTATAATTAAAACTAGAAAACAAATTCCCAAAAACTCAATATAGAAAGGATCAAGAAGAAACCTAGGTACTGTAGAGGGTAAATACAGACTGATGACGGACAATATGATGATATATATATATATATATATATATATATATATATATATATATATATATATATATATATATATATATATATATATATATATATATATATATATATATATATATATATATATATATATATATATATATATAAACACTTAGATCAGGTGGAACTGGTGATTGGAAGAGTATGCAAAGTTTCAACAGCTAAAACTGGAGATCTCGAGTTAGTAAGAAAGTGTGGAGAGGTAAGTAAAATATATGTAGAAGGGCTATAAAGAAGGATGAAATATTTACTGTAAGGAAATATTTTAGCGATCTGAAAAGGTATAAATTGCATGAAAAATGTGTTAGATTGTAGAAGAACGTAAAAGATGAGTTTGGTATATTAGCTTTTATTTTATAGGTCAGATTTTAATTAATTAATTAATCCAGATTTTTAATTAATACAATTATTTAATAATTAATTAATGCAATATGTAATGGTTCAAATCCTAATAGAACTGGATGAGGGCAAAATTTCTCATGCTTTTTTGATGGAATGGATTCTTGTTGTATTAAATGTCCTTTATTTTACTTATGGAATTCTGCAGTCTGATTATACTTGAAGGGACACATTTCAAAACTTGATCAGGTTCTTTATGTCAAGGTCTGACTGAGATGAGAACTAATTAAATTGAAATTATCTCAGAGTTCAGGAATTTTGCTGAATTACAGCAGAGACAACGAATCATCTTGGAGATAGATATCATCAAATGTCTTTTCTTGTTCCTCGAGTCGGAGAGATGTAAATGTGATCCGCGATTGGGTCTGAACAAAGAGTTGCCAACATGTGAACCTTATATTTCCTGGAGGAGTCGTATTTGTGGTTCTAATGGCCCTTTGAAATGAACGATGCTCCATGGTTTTCTGACTGGAGGGAATACAGTTTTGGGTCATTTTATAGTAAGCTCTCAAACTTATACGACAATTTCTGATAAGGTCTTCCTACAAATAATTACATACATACAAACAACTGAAGGAAGATTGGAAATCCGTATCTTAATATATTTTCGTTCTAGTTGAATACCACTAGGACTGCTCGGCAGTGTTGTTCCGCTACGAACTAAATAAAAAACAAGATTGATAGTTTTTGAGATGTTGATCGAGGAGTGAAATAATGTTAGAGAGAGAGAGAGAGAGAGAAAAAAAAAGAGCTTTCCACGGTATTGATAAAGGAAAATCTGGATTTATGAGGTGGATACCAAAAAACTAGTTCGAACTATGAAGATTTTAAAGTTTTTGAAGGAAAAATGTTTTAAAAAAATACTGAAACAAGGATTAAGGCTGTAAAAGAGTAAATGGAGAGAAGAACTAGATCAATAACTGAGAAATTCGGATGGTGATTTCCAATTTTAAGACAATGATTCTGAGTGCAAATACAAATATTATTTAGAATCTGTTACAGCTTGAAGCGAAAAAGAGATATTAAAGAATGAAAATAGTGCAGTTACTGTGAAATTCGACAGAATAGATGTTAACAGTTGTAATGGAAATTACGATGAACAGCAGCAGAAATAGTTTAGGAAGATAATAAGTACACTTCGTTGGTAGTGAAGAGTGTAATTTTATATTAATATAAAAATATCCATTATAAAAGTATAAGAATATAGTAGAAAGTTGGGCATGAAAATCTTAGATACGCGATAAAATTCTTGAAGTTTTAGAATAGTAAATAAAAGTATCGTCATGATTATAAGCTTCAGATATATATATATATATATATATATATATATATATATATATATATATATATATATATATATATATATATATATATATATATATATATATATATATATATATATATATATACTAACGTAAGAGGCATCATATTTTGATATTTAATGAAATATATTAGAATGGAGGTATTATGGAAGAGAAGAATATGTTCACGGGAAGTGACATTAATACTGAAAGATAATAATAGAGAAATTTGCGGAGAAATTGATAAAAGAAAAATAAATTAATTAGAAAAGAAATATTTGGATACAATTTTATTCCACTTTTATAAATGTGAAACATGATGAGTGGATATTAAAAACAGGAGGAGGATGGA
>SEYY01021381.1:92500-102500 GCA_009176605.1 Armadillidium nasatum | reverse complement strand
AGATTTTTCCAAATCTTCTTGTTAAGGATAGATTCGAAAACTTTAGAAAGAACGGAGGTTAAAGAAATGGGACGGTAGTTGGAGAATTGAGAAGGGTTCCCCTTCTTCGGCATAGGCTAAATGAGCGCACGTTTACAGCAAGAGGGGAAGGTTGAAGTAGAAAACAGATGGAATAGTTTACCAAGGCAGGGTGCAAGCTCTGAACCACAGGAGGAACACCATCGGGACCATACGCCTTCTTAATGTTAAGCTCTGAGAGAGCAAAATGACATTTTTAGGAAAAAAAAATCTAATTTTAGGCATAAATGAGTTGGAGGGAGATGAAAGAGGAGGAATTAGCTCGAAATCGTCTAAGGTGAATTAGAGGCAAAAGTTTTAGCGAATAGTTTAGCTTTAGAAGTAGGCAAAACGGCAGTTGTGCCGTCGGAAGATATTAGAGGAGGGAAAGAAGAAGCAAATTTAGAGTTTACATTTTTTTGCAAAATGAAAAAAAGGCGTGAAAACTCAGAAAGATTATTGCACTTTCTACGGAGAAAAGATTTTTTGGTGTTGCGGAGGATAGATTTTACACGATCCCCGGATGAAATAAAAATTGAAAGAGTTTCTGGAGTTTGAAGAGGAAGGTAATCTCTGAAGGAAGCATCATTGCGGCGAATAGCACGAGAACAAACAGAGTTAAACGAAGGTTTGTTAGACTTCGTAGAAGGGAAACAATATGGAATGTACGCCCCCTTGCTAGAGACAATCACCTCAGTAATGTGCTCTGCACACTCCGAGGAACCCTTCCCATGGAAGCAATAATCATTCCATGGGAAATCAAAGAATACGACCACAAGTCCTACCAGCTTACGCACCGAAATGCCACAAACGTTTCCTCGCACTAGGAGGGATCTTTTTTTGCGGGAGACTTGAAAAAATAGAAGAGAATACAGAGTTAAGAAGGTGATAGGAGAAACCCAGAGGTGGGTAGAGTTTGACAGTATAAGGAGAAGAATTATAAGTTAGTAAAAGGTCTAGAATGTTGGGTTCATTTCCAAGACGATCAGGGATACGAGTAGGGAGCTGCACCAATGCTCGAGGTCGTTTTGGATAGCGAAATGGAATGTAAGTTCACCGGCTGTATCATGAGAGCTAGAAGAAAGCCATTACTGTTGTGAGCATCGAAATCACCTAATATAATGATTTTAGAGAAAGGAGAAGAAGAGAAAATGTGTTCTATTTTGAAATTTAGATACTCGAAGAATTTAGGATAGTCAATAGAATTAGGAGACAAATAAACAGAACAAATATATATATATATATATATATATATATATATATATATATATATATATATATATATATATATATATATATATATATATATATATATATATATATATATATATATATTAAATTGCTATAATAAATATTAAATAATTAATATAAATATTGATCATTTGAAAACAGACGTGCGCAGAAAAAAAAAAAAATAATAATAATAATAATAATAATAATAATAATAATAATAATAACAATAATAATAATAATAATAATAATAATAATAATAAAAGAGAAATAAGAGAGTTTGTAAGAAATAAAACTTTCTTTATTAATTATTTACAAAAGCGTGTATCGATAATGGTAAAACTGGTCGAGTTTTGTTTTACATTCCGTTTTCTTTGTTTCATTTGAACTGCAGAAGTTAATTGCTTTTACTTTATAAATAATAAAGATCAATTAGAATGAAAATGAAGCCGAAAAGAAAGGGGAAACTATTTTGAGTCTATAATTAAATCTTAAGTTGCATGTATGTGAAGCACGATCATGTCTTGTTATCTTGTTTTTGATTTAGAGTCTCCGCTAGATTTCTATCACAAGACTTCAGGTTTCATGCCAGTCTATGATAAATTAATGCTGTTTATTTATTTATGTCATAATTATACCGACTGTCCTAAATTCTTAGACGATTAAATCTCCAAAATATGAACGCATTTTTTCAATCTTTCTTCTTTTAATATAATGACCTTTTTTTCTGACCCTTTGGAATTTAAGTACTTCTGTACTAATGGCTTCAATTTTCATAGTTTTTTTTTTTAATTTTTAAAGCATCCAACTCAACTGCATATCTTTGATATTAATAAGGTCACTCTGGAACGCCTAATCTCAGACATATATACAAGTAGTATATGCATTCGGGACAGAAAATTTAGAGTTGTTTAATACAAAGTTCTAAAAATTACATTTGTCCATTCGATATAATCTTCCACACAACTACATCTACTAAAGCATAAACCTCAAACTCTCTCTTTGGTTCTTAATTAAAATTTTTTGTCATTTTCATTTGATCGTTCTCACAAAAAGTCACACTATATCTCTCACTAAAGAAAATTACCAATTTTTTTTTTTTTCGGAAATTTGATGTTCAGAGGAGCCTTCAAGATTTCTTCTCACAACTCCAGATGTTAGCGCCGTTTAGGAATGTCTCAGTCTCTGTATTGAGTACATGTCATAACTGGAGAAGTTTTTACCCACACAATTTTACACGAAAGGATCGAGTTTTGAACATGCAGTCTCATCAACTCCCTCACCTTTATTAGCTCTTTCCAAACCTTCTCGACGCAGAACAGTTGCATTGTTTTTTTTATGATCTCGTTATTTCAAAGTACTCTATTCTTATGAGTTGTTTAGTCTCATGCCTCACCATCTAAGGCGAGTACGAATAAATAGTTTCTCCCATGCAGTCTCATTCTTTCTACGCCCAACTCTCTGACCTACAAATCTACTGTAACCACTATGTTAGGTGGTTCATTCTTGTACTCAACTTTACTGAAAACTCTCCTTTTCTAATATTATCTCCCAATATTTTGACTAACTTAACCTAACCACCCACGCGTAGGTGTTTCCTTCCTGTCAATATTACAACAGCTTTACCGGTATTATAGGGATGGATATTGATCGTAGCATAAATAATATATAATACTATGGTTTGACCATTCCTAAACTCACCTACGGTTAATATTAATTTAGGAATAGTTTTTCCGAATCATTCACCATACACCGAATATATATATATATATATATATATATATATATATATATATATATATATATATATATATATATATATATATATATATATATATATATATATATATATATATATATATATATATATATATATATAACAGATCGAACCATATACTGTATGGTATTTTAGTTAAAATATGAACAATAATGGATTTTTTTCTTGCATATTTTTTGTTATTTTTTTAAATAAATAATATTAAATATTTTAAAAAAATAAATTTTTAGTTCACAATATCACAAGAGAACTTTAAAAAAAACAAAAAAAAAAACGAAAAAAAAACGAAATAAATTAAAATTAAGTAAATTTAAATATTTTATTAGACCGGGGACAAAATAAATCAACTTCCAACGATATTTTTTATCAAATTATTGTCACCTGCACTCCCCTTTTAACTTTTAATTCTAGCTTTAGATATTTATTGTAAAAAGCAGGTGAGATATATAAAATTTATAAATTTCAATAGTATTAGTTTTTTTTAAATTATTTTTTTTTTTATTTATTAATTATTATTATTATTTTTATTTTTATTTAATTTTTTTTTGGCAAACTGTACGTGTAAGACGATGTCCAAAAAAACTCTTTCTAATCACAAATTGAATTTAATTAAAAAGCAAACAAAAAAATAAATAAAAGTTATATAATATCTATAAAAATAAACTTATTGAAAAAAATGTTTATTGTTTTTAACTTGTTCCATAGAATTACGCATTATTTTAGGGTTGAATAAAAAAAGAACGAAAGAGAATGAAAAGCATTAGAGTTGAAATTTTGTCACCAATCTACCACAAAAATATTGTTTTTTTCCAAGTTTAAAATTTTTTTTAATTTATTTATTTATTTTTTTTATTTTTTATATTTTTATTTTTTTTGAAAATTGATTCATTTGAATCAATTCACTAATATTTAATATTATTCTTCTAAATTCTAACTCTCTCTTTTCTTATGTTCTAGTTACAGAAATAATTTTTTTTTATTTTTCTTCAAAATTTAAGTGTTGGGAACTTAAGAGTTGAGACGCTAAAAATACGTCTTTTTAAATATTTATCTTAATAATATAATAATAAATATTAAATAACAACACAGAATCATTAAATATTTTAAAAATAATATAATATCCTATACTCTTTTTTTTTTTTTTCTTTAAATTTTTAAAATTTTAATACAATGAATTGATTCTATATCAGTCGCATTTTTCTTCAATTTTATATAAAAAATTAAAAATAGTTTGTACTTTTTTTAAAAATTATAATTTAAATAACTTTCTTAATTAAACTAATTGTTTAATTATATTTACTTATTTACTATATTTAATTATAAGTCTTTACGTGAGCGAAAAAAAAACTAATAAAAAAAGTCTTGTAGTTGAAATCAATTAAAAAAATTTTTTTTTTTTAAATTAAAAAAAAAAGTCATTATTTTTAATAATAAATTTTTGTTTGAATTTCATATATAAAATTTTTAAAAAAATCATCAACAATGATTATTAATATTTTTTACTCTCACGAAATAATTTCATTTAATTTTAATTTCGTTATTATTATAATTATTATTATTATTATTATTATTAGTAGTAGTAGTAGTAGCATGTAAATAAACTAAGTCCTTAATATACTCACTAATAGATTTATTCTCAATGAACGTGAGGATTGGTACATTCCAAACAGGACCCCGGAGGAAAGCCACCAAGCTATCAAATACCCACGTATCGTTTCCAGACATTTCTATTCTTATTTTGATTCTCAATTGCTCAAATGTCAAAAAAAGTGTCCCTTTAACAAGGGATGATTGGAGTGTCTCACCACAGCACAGTCAAAATGCCTTATATAAAATTGGTTGAGGTTTTTTGTTTGGAATTCTTCGGACTTTGTCTCTATGGCGTTTTTGTGATGTTTCTGTAAGACTTGCGCGAGCGCATTACCAAAAACAAAATCTACCTTCCTATCTCAAGGTCATTCTCTATTTATAATAATATAAACTTTAAAATATTTTTCTTTTTCCTATGTCATAAGGATAAGCAAAAATTACTTTCTAATAATAATTTAAATTTATTTACAACCTTTACTTATCAGGTAATTTTTTGTTTATAATTCGTTGCCATAGATACTGTACAATATATATATATATATATAATATATATATATATATATATATATATATATATATATATATATATATATATATATATATATATATATATATATATATATATATATATATATATATATATATGTGTGTGTGTGTGTGTGTGTGTGTGTGTGTGTTTACAATGGTGGTAAAGACCAGAGGCGTACAAAGTTTATATCAGTGGTTGGGGAAAAACAATTGATCAATCAGATTAATAGCCAATATGACCCGACACATATAGTTGAAAAAGTGCTGTTCAAAGGAAGCTGGGAAAATAACAGATGGAATAACATTCCAAGCCTTACCAGTACAGTATTGTAAGAATGTGTATAGAGGTTAAATATTAGGTCAGTAAGTTTGAGAAAGAAGGGATGAAACTGTGAAGACGAATCTCACGAGATCTCCTCAATGGAGGAGGAATACGATTTCAGAGAATAGTATAAGGAGAGTGTTGCAACACTTAAAGAGTCAGAATTAGGTTGGAAAGAGTTAGAGAGATAGAGAGTTGAGAAACTGAAATAACCTAGAACAGTGATTACCAATCTTTTTCAAGCTGGCGCCCCCTTAGATTCCAGGTGGATTCATAGTGCCCCCCCTACCTCACACACTTTTTTTATTTTGGTAATATATATATATATTTTTTTTTTTTTTTTTTTTTTTACAGAACGCCACCACTCACGGGCAGAGCCCTTTTCAAGGAGGGGCACACACACATGCACAAAGCTCATTCAAACACACACACACACACCTAACGTACAGCCCTCAGGTGGGCGCAGACGGAAGCCTTGAAGAGTGGAAGATTAAATACAGGAGGAAAAATAAATGATGGTAGAGAGTTCCACAGAATAGAGGTGGCTGGAAAGAAGGAGGTACCACAACGGGCTAGCCTGGGATTTCCTACGTCCACACAAAATTGGTGCGAAAGCAGGGCACCCCTTGTGCAACGAGGACGACGCAACGGTGGAGGAATGCGAGAGGACCAATTCCCTCGAGCACCTGCCATTGTAGTACCTGTAGAAAAGAGATAGCGCGCCAACGTCACGTCGCAGAGATAGAGGGTCAAGGGAGTTTGAAAGTAGGGGACAGTTTATTAATCTCTTAGCTTTTGACTCAACCCTATCCAGAAGAGAGGAGGAGCCGGAGCCCCCCCAAATGTGAGAACAGTACTCCATACAAGGACGAATAAGACCCTTATATATTTGGAGTAACTGCTCAGAAGAAAAAAATTCCCGCAATCTGAACAGGACTCCCAGCTTCTTAGAGGCCGCTTTAGCAACCATTGTAATATGTGGTTTCCAAGACAGTTTGTTGTTTATGTTTAGACCAAGAATGTTAATGTTATTTACAGGTGAGACGGGAGAGCCATCGAAGAGGATAGGAAAGTTAGGAGGTGTTTTGAGAGGGAGATGTGAAGAAGTTGAGTTTTTAAAGAGTTGAATTTTACAAGGTTGCTATGACCCCACCGGGAAATCCCATCCAGATCGGCAAGAATGGAATCGGAAAGTTGAAGACGAGAAGCAACTCTAGAAGCAAAAGAGGGAGCAGATTTGAAATGAGTAGAAGAATGCAGAGTTGAATCATCAGCATAAGAGTGAACAGAGTTAGAAGTGCAGTGGAGAAGATCGTTAATGAAAAGTAGGAATAAGGTTGGAGATAAAACAGAACCCTGAGGAACACCACAGTTGACAGAAAAGGAGGAAGAGGTCGCTCCATCTACAAGTGCCGAAATGGAACGATCTGAGAGAAAACTAGACAAGAGTAAGCAAAGGGAAGGAGGAAACCCAAAGGAAGGGGAGCTTAGAGAGCAGCGACGCATGCCATACCCGGTCGAAAGCCTTGGATATGTCAAGCGCCACCACACAAGACTCCCCGAAGTCCCTAAGGGCAGAAGACCATAGATCAGTAAGATAGGAAAGTATGTCACCAGTTGACCTCGAGCGACGAAAGCCATACTGGTGATCAGAGAGAAGAGAATGAGACTCCAATGATCCAGGAAATGAGAGTTGAGGAGAGTTTCAAAAATTTTAGATAGAACACAAGTGAGAGCTATAGGTCGATAGTTAGAAGGGTCAGAACGGCTACCTTTTTTCGGGATCGGCTGAACAAACGCACGCTTCCAGCACATAGAGGAAAAGTATTAGTATTAAGGCATAGAGAGTAGAGCTGAACGAGGACAGGGGCCAACTCGGAAGCACACTCCCTCAGAACACGAGGGGAATGCCATCCGGGCCACTGGCCTTCCTGACGTTCATAGATTTCAGGATCCCATGCACCTGATCATGAGTAATTATAGGTAGAGGCATGGGACACCTGAGAGGAGAAGGAGTAGGAGGAGGGATGCCAGAATCGAGCAGGGCGGAATTAGATGAAAAAAGGAGGCCGAAGAGATTAGCCTTTTCAGAAGGAGTATTAGCTACAGAACCATCAGAGCGAATAAGAGGAGGAAAGGCAGATTTACAGAAGTTGTTAGAGATATTTTTGACAAGAGGCCAGAAATTTTTATCAGTAGGAGAGCCATGGAGGTCAGCGCACTTCCTTTTAATGAAAATACGCTTAGTCCGTCGAAGAACATCCCTGCAACGATTCCGAGCTGAATGAAAATTAGCAAGAGTGATAGGAGAAGGAGAGTTTTTCCATTCACGATAAGCATTGTCTCTCTCTCGAAGGGCAAGAGAACAATTGCCATCGAACCAAGGATTTTGAGGAGAAAAAGATTTAGTTGAAGATGGTATGAATCTGCCCATCCCGTCAAGGATTACGGCCCCTACCTTTTCAGCAGAGACAGAAGCGTCCCCGAGACAAAGCAAGATTCACTCCAATGATAGTTAGCAAAGAAGCGGCGCATTGCCCCCCAATTAGCCCGATTAAAGTGCCAGAAAGTACGTTTAGGGCATGGTGGAGCTGTTGGAGAGAAAGCATTATAATTAAGAGCTATAAGATTATGGTCAGAGTTACCAATAGGAGGGAAAATGGTGTATTTATAACTAGAAGGAGTAGTGGTGAAGCATAAATCAAGTGTATTCAAGAATTGGTTAGGACGATCTGGAATGTGTGTGGGTTCCCTAATCAACTGCTCCAGATCGTTAAGAATGCTGAATGATTTGGCCTCCCTCCCACCTGTATCAGTATGAGAGGAACCCAACCACTCAGTGTGGTGTACGTTGAAATCCCCTAAATAGAGGACTTCAGCATTTGGATGAGAAGAAGTGACAGTCTCGTGAGTAGTAGTAAGATATTGAAAAAAACTGGAAAATCTGTTCCATTAGGGGAGCAGTAGCAGAAACACAAGATAATAGTAGTAGTAGGAAGACAGTATATTATATATATATATATATATATATATATATATATATATATATATATATATATATATATATATATATATATATATATATATATATATATATATATATATATATATATATATATATATATATATATATATTTATATATATTATTATTATTATTTTTATATTATATTATATATTATATATATTATATATATATATATATATATATATATATATATATATATATATATATATATATATATATATATATATATATATATATATATATATATATATATATATATATATATATATATATATAAATATATATATAGATTGCCAAAGGAAAAATATACTAATGAACAAAACACTAAAAACACACCAAACGTTTAAATTGTAACTATAGAGAAAGCGTCAAGCTTACCGCTTAAATCTTCCCTTTAATTGTAGATTCTGGCAAAAATACTAAGCGTTTTAACGCATGCGCGACCAATTAAAATTGTGTTACTTTTATAAAGGTAAAGGCGGTCGCTTAAGAAACTGTCTTCAATTTCATTTTTATATTGAAAAAACTCGGATTTATATTTCCAACTTATTAACTGCTCCTAATGACAATCTATCACCTTCCTCCCCCACCCTTTCTCCTCACGTCCCCTCCAGATCTTTCCACCCCCCCCCCAGGAGGGCGGTACCACCCCCTTTGGGAATCGCTGCCTTAGAATATATTTTTTTAATAAAAGAGATGTATGTGTGGAAACAATAAAGATATAACAAGTATACTCGACACAAGGGCAAACAACAACCCTATAAAGATCAATTTGATTTTTTTCCTCGCCAAACTCCTGTAAGTGCACGCACTTGTCAGCTGTCTTGGACAAAACACTTCCACCTCGGTTGTTGATTCAAAGGTTGGGTAGGGTTCCAAGAAAAAATTTGAGTTTCTTGAGCAGGTGAACAACGGTTGTCGACTTGCTAGGCCTGTCATAACCCTAAAAAAAATTTTATTATGTATAATAATTATGTTTACTATTATGTATAAACAATTAAACAAAATGAGTTTCGAACCATATACTTCACAAGCAATGGTTCTACAATCTACCATTGGACCAAACCTGGACTATAATGAAAAGAAGTCTTAACCTCTTTGTGATGGTAGTATGCTTCTTCCTCGGATGTTCGAACCCTGGACCTAGTGCTTGAAAGACCGACATGCAAACCGTATGACTACGATTTGAATAGTGTGAATAAATTCTTAATACATCTCAGAACTTCCAATCTCTCTCTCTCTCTCTCTCTCTCTCTCTCTATATATATATATATATATATATATATATATATATATATATATATATATATATATATATATATATATATATATATATATATATATATATATATATATATATATATATATATATATATATATATATATTACCAGAATGACTTTCGTAAAAAAAGCTCTTCTGATTATCTTTCCCTTCTCTCTGACTCCTGGTCCTCCGCTCTTCGGTATTTA
>SEYY01021381.1:5000-87500 GCA_009176605.1 Armadillidium nasatum | reverse complement strand
ACTGGCGTTCTTGTGGGGATTATCGTACCCTGAATGCAGCCTCTGTGCCCGACAGTTACCACCTACCATACATTCAGGATTTCACCTTCATGGCTGTTCTGTCTTTTCAAAGGTTGATTTGGTGCTTGCTTACCACCAAATCCCCGTCGCACCGAAGGACATTCCTAAAACAACTGTGACAACTCCTTTAGGTTTGTTCGGGTTTCTTCACTTGACTTATGGTCTTCGCACAGTTTCTCAGATTTTTCAGAGGTTCATGGTTTCTGTGCTCCGTGGATTCCCTTCTGCTGGATTTATCTCGATGCTCTTCTCTTCGCCAATCCCTCTCCTGAGCTTCATAAGCATCTTTGTGTTGTCTTCCCCAGATTGCAAGAATTTGGAATCAGGGTTAACCTTGATAAGTGTGTGCTATGGGCTGAGTCCCTCACGTTTCTAGGACACACAATCTCTGCGCAAGGAATTCTGCCGCTCCAAGATCGGGTCTTAGTAGTTCGCGATTTTCCAATTGCGGAAACTCAGCGTCAACCACGGCAGTTCCTGTTTATGATAACTTTTTATCATTGCTTCATTCTTTCGGAAGCAGCCCTTCTTCAACCTCTTACTTCTCTTCTTAATAAGAAGAAAAGAAGCAAGTCAATTATGGCACCTTGGACTGACACCACACGTCAAGTCTTCAATGATGCAAAGTCTGCATTCGCCGATGCCTTTCTTCTCTTCTATCCTCAAGAGTCTGTCCCCACTCTCATTCAGGCCTACGCCTCTAATTTTTCAATTAGGAGTGTCCTGCAGCAATACCAGAAGGGAATTTGGGTGCCTCTTGCCTTCTTTTCCAAGAAGCTTCAGCCGACTGAGATACGGTACAGTGCCTTCAGTCGTGATCTTCTTGCTGTTTATCTTGCCATTCGTCATTTCCGCTTCTTTCTTGAGGAACATTTCTTTCATGCTTTAACTGACCATTAACCGATAACCTTCGCTAAGCAGTCGCGCAATGAACATCATTCTCTTCGCGAGGCCCGTCATCTTGAATATATCTCGCATTTCACCACAGACATCAAATATATTCATGGCGTTGACAACCACACCGCTGATTCCCTCTCTAGGATAGAGATTAATGCCCATTCTTCTCTATCTCCTGTTAATTTTGAGAACAATGCGGCTGCTCAAGAGACAGAGGACACTCCTCTTCGTGATCACTCTTCTCTGCAATTTCAAAAACTTTAACCGTCAGTATCACCCGACAACCCGTCCTTGATATTTCTATTGGTTCTCCTCGTCAGTCCTTTGCCTCCATCCGATGGTTTTTCTTACCTTCTCACCTGCATCGACCGCATTACACGTTGGCCTGAGGTCATTCCTCTTCCAGACATCAAGAATGAGACAATTAATAAAGCTTTCTTGACAACCTGAGTGTCTCGTTTCGGTGTACCAGAGACAGTGACGACTGACCAAGGATGTCAGTTTGAATCCTTTTTGTGGGGTGATTTTATGTCTCTTTAGGCACCTCTCATATTCGAACCACTGCTTATGACCCTTCAGCTAACTCCATGGTGGAACGCTTTCATCGTCAGATGAAAGTTTCTCTTTGCTGAACATCCTACCGACGATCAGTAGACGGAAGCTCTCCCTTTTGTTCTTCTTGGCATTCGTTTCTATTATAAAGGAAGATTTGAAATGCACAGCTGCTGGACTCGTCTATGGTTCTACCAGGTGAATTTTCCTATTCTTCTCGAGTTTCTCCTGATAACCTTTTCACATATCTTTCTCGTCTTCGCCAGTGTTTCACCTCTTGGAAACCTTCTCCAACACGAATACAAAACATTCACTCTTTTTTTCCAAAAGTGCTTACTGCTTGCACTCATGTTTTCGTTCTCCTCAACTCGTCGCGAGAGGACTTTTCTCATCCAATGCCTTAGTCGGACAGAAATTGTCTATATCTTAAACCTGCCTTTTTTGAGTCCAATCCGGACCCTTCTGCTGCTTTACAGACTCTCCAACACATAAACTTTTCGTTCCTACTACACATGTGTTAGTTTTTCATAATCCTCCATTTCCTCCTTCTTCTTCTCCTTCTACTTCACCTCATCCGACACCTCCTCCTCCTTTGGCGATTCCACAACTGCCGCTTTCTCCGACTCAAACTCCAGCTTCTTCTTGTAGTATTCTCCAACGTCCTTCCATTGTCGGTAGGACACGATCCGGCATAACAGTTCGTTTTCCTGTTCGGTTCCAGTTACATGCTGTTTTGAAAGATCTCAGAGGGGAATCCTGCAGCCGTTCCGTCCACATACACTACGGTTAAAGTAATAATGTTGTCTTGGCGTGGCAAAAATAGACTACAACCCATTATTCGCGACAACTATTTTGCAGTCAACGCCAGCTTGAAGAAAAGTATGACACCTGTGTTATTTATATCGCCACAACATCATTTAATACTGTGTTATATTGTTTCAGACAAGAGCTGGGCACTTGCGCGATTAAAAGCATTACTACGCGAGTCGCGCACAACCGAAAAAGTAGATTACTAGTACAGTTGCGCAGTCGTCAGGAAAAATTGTGTAGTTTCAGTAGCTCATCGAAAATTTTTTCGCACTACTTAATTGCGCGACTTTCGAAAAATGGAAAATATTTATGGTGTTTCCAAAATATTTTTCGCGGTAGCTTTTTTTTTAAATCATCAAATTGAAGTGCTAACTTTTTTAGTCTAACTAGCAATGATTTAATCAAATTAAAAGTTATTTAAATTTTTTTTTATCCGATTCCTCTGAAAATCTCAGTATAGATAGCTTTTTCCCAGACGAAAAAGCTCTATTCCTAACTTTTTTACGAGGGATTAACCGTTTAAAAGTTTTCCGTAAATTTAAGGTATGTTTAAATCTACGGTGAGGTCAAGTTCAAAATTTTTTTGCTCTGAAATTTGGTATGTGTATTTCTAAATTTACTGGCTACAAAAGCTTCTAACAGGCTTTTGCTACCAGAGTTATACAAAAAAATATTATTAGCCCAAAACTGACCAACTATCGACAAGAAAATTTTTGAAAAAATTCACGTTTTTCTAAAAAAATATTTTTTAAAAAACAAAACTACAACTACTACATTTTTTATTTCACGTGGGTGTATAGAGAAGTTATGGGGCTACAAATTTCTCAATATATGTTATTCTATCCGATTCGTTTGTTCCGAGATATAGTCCCTCAAAAAAGGTCCATATTTTGACCAATTTTCAAAAATTCCCAAAGTTTAAGAGGCTACATCTTTCTTCAAACAAATAATATTTAATAATGCTCTAAATAAAAGTTGTAGAGCTATCCTCCTCTAAGCAATATCCAAAAATAAAAAAATTGTAGGACACATTTTTTTTTAAATAATTTTTTTCTCCGGAAGGGTATGTTTTTTTCAAAAAAATTCGAGTTCTTATAACTTTTTTTCTAGATGTGAAATCAAAAATCTGTTCCTACATATCCATGAAATTGAGGCTAAGATTGTTCAGTTATATTTTTAGCTCATGTGGACCAATGGTTTGACCCCGCTATTCATTTTTTTCAACTTTGACCCCAAATGACTTTCAAACCGTTATAGATTCAGAAAAACCTTCGAAATCAACCTAAAACCTCGGGAAAAAATGCATATATATTGAAAATTTCAGCTCAATTGGTAAAATAATAAAAAAAATAAAAAATTGGACCTTGCCCCTTATTAATTTGATACAACTATACATATATTTCTAAGTATTTTCGATTTATTTCACCTAATGACTTGGTTAAATTTTCCTTTGTTGTTGCTCTCCGATTTTGATAAATTGATGCTAAAAATTGTTTTGCTTCAAAGGCAGAGCCGATGGATGCACTTACTCCCAGTGCGTTAAGCAGAACTGTATTGAGTATATTATAGTTTTTATAAGTTTGAGTCATTGAGGAGCTAGACTGCTAGCGAATATTCTTTATTCAATTAATGATTGATTAATGATTAATAATGATTTGTTAATGATTTTTTAATTTATTTTTTATTTATTATAAAATTAGATATATAATGTTGAAGTTTTTTCCCATAATAATTCGTATGGTAGGGCTTACCATTCTTGGTTCTTCTTCTTTCTCTTCTTTATCCATTTATTTACGCCTTATAGTTATCGTACAAATCAGACTATACGTTTAAATTACAGTTTTAGTTTATTTCTTTCTTTATTATTTATCATCCATTTAGTAATTGTTATCGAGTCTTTTACATTTCAAAATTATTTTTTCTTAATATTTTAATAACATTATCTTTAAATAATTATATTAATGACTGTTAATTAAATCTACGTCTGACAGGGTCGTATATTGAATATTTAAAATAATCTATTTTTGTTTCGTTTTAACTTTCTTTTATTTAATTTATGATAAAATTATTCTACATATTATTTTTTTATATTTTACATTATAAATATTACTCAAATTGTAAAATAATCCTTTATTAAGAATGGATTTATTGCTAACTCTCCCTCCCCTACGTCTTTCATATGTTGAATATCAAGAGACAAATCTATATTTTGACTGTAGTGCCATAGTATAATTACTTAGTAAGACAAAGATATGGGAAATTTGTTTGCAGAGTTCATGACCTTGAAAAATGTTGTAGCTTTAGCTCCGCCTACTTTATGCCAAAAGTATTTTTTCATCACTGATACATATAACGTATAGGTGACGTCATAAAACCTATTGCCTCTTATATTATTACTATTATATATTTATTATATATATATATATATATATATATATATATATATATATATATAATATATAATATATATATATATATATATATATATATATATATATATATACGGTATATTATCGAAAAATAGGAAATTCGAACTTATAATCTGGTACAAAGTTATTAAATTTGGCAACACTGTCGTTGCCATTTTTATTTATTTAAAAATGGCAAAGAAACCTGCTTGTGATTGGTCATGAAAACAAAAACTATCTGTTATTGGAGTCGGGCTACCTAATGACGTAAAAAAATAATTAATATTTTTTTTTTCATAATAAGCATTATTTTACATGTTATTTCTACAAAAAAGATTTAATTAGATTTTAAATGATTAAAAGAAATACAATTTGCTTCATGAGGGTTTATTAAAAAAAAAAAAAAAAAATAGGCATACACAAAAAGTGCATCACTGTCAATCAGAAAATATAACATTTATTAATCCTACTAAGTAATACTTATACTATGGTAGTGCTTCCTTTAACTAAACCATTTTTTTTATTTCTTTGTTTATATAATCAATTAATCATAAATCGAAGTGAAGGAGTGTTAAATGGTAAATAAAGCTAAATTATATTTTTCACTCTGAAAAACTACTAGAAATCTTTTTAGATATCTAATTAAAAGTTTGGAAATGACAGATTAGAGGAAGTGAAGCTTCATTTCAAAATTGTAAATTTGAAAGGTATTTTTCTTTTATATGAAAATTTTAGCGAAAATCTCAGCATTTTTATTCGAGTAAAATGATTTTAATGCAAGAAAGAAATACAGGAAGTTATGAGAATATGGAGATGGAGAGAAGATTACTTTTCCGTCGACGCGATTAGTTTAAAATGCAAATCCCCTCTTTGAAGGATTCTCTTAAAGTTAGACGAAACTAGACCCAAATTCACGACATTTTTGTCGACCATTATTCTTTTCAGTTTGAAGTGTATACGATTTGGCCATAAGCGAAAAAAAGTGTCTAATGTTTGGCGAAAATAATTTTTTATCGATACAATATCGTATTTAGTTTTTATCGATATGTAAGCCTAATTTTTTATTATTATTGTTATAATTATTATAAATATATTATTTTACATTTTATCGATATGTAAGCCTATTATTGTCATTATTTATTATTATTATTATTATTATTATTATTATTATTATTATTATTATTATTATTATTATTATATATTATTATATGAAAAAACTTTTGGCATCATAGGCGGAGCTAAAGCTACAACATTTTTCAATATGAAATTGCAAACAAATTTCCCATATCTTTGATATTTGTAACGATATATACCTTGTAATATTGAAACTTTTTCTGAAGTCGCGCACTTGCGCACTTAATCGCGCATTAGTCTGAGAGTCTGAAAAGTAGCACAGTTGCGCTTTCGCACTACCTTTATCTAGAGTTGCGCTTGCACACTACCCTCAAATGAGTAGTGCAACCAGCTCTGCTTCAGACACATATTATCTATTATTTATTGTGCCATCATCACTGTGGTAATTAAAACCATTCATTCATTTATTTATTTACAATCGGTAAGTGTTATTTTAGCTTCATTTTCAAGCCTAACATAGTACTCATTTCCAGAACTGGGATCCCCATTCATTTGGGGGTAGTACGCAAGCGCAACTTAAGATAAAGGTGGTGTGAAAGCGCAACTGTTTCAACATTACAAGGAATATATTCATACAAAAAACTTTATTTTTAATAATATGAACTGCTATCCATTTACTTATAAGAATAAAACTTTCCATTGTTTGTGGTGGTATTGTTAAATTCCCTAGCCTTCTGAAACCTGTCCTGCCAAGGATATTCGCAATACCGTATAGCCATAATATATATATATATATATATATATATATATATATATATATATATATATATATATATATATATATATATATATATATATATATATATATATATATATATATATATATATATATATATATATATAATATATATATATATATATATATATATATATAGAACAGGCTTACTTCATCCCCATTCCCAAACCAGGAAAAAGATCCAGGTTTGGCCACTAACCATAGACCCTTTGCATATATATATATATATATATATATATATATATATATATATATATATATATATATTATATATATATATATTATATATATATATATATATATATATATATATATATATGACAACAGACTTACTTCCTCCCCATTCCCAAACCAGGAAAAAGATCCAGGTTTGGTCACTAACCACAGACCCATTGTAGACATGCTAGACGTGCAAGCTGATGAAGAGGATGGTAACTAATTACCTTTCTCCCTAAAGAAAAAAACAAACGTTTACTGCTATTCAGTTTAGTTTCAGGAAACACCACTCGACTCTTGATCTTCTTCACTTAGATCTTGACATCCGTGATGACCACTCTAACAATAAAAAGGTCTTCTAGATCTTCTTAAACTTGAGAAGGCATATGACTCCACCTGAAGAATTGGAGACCTACTTAAACTTTATTCCCTGGGGTCAAGAAGCCAGATTCCACTCTTTCTCTGGAATCTGATGTTCATCAGATCGATTCAGGTGAGGTGCAACTATGTCTTTTCTAGGCCGTTTTTTATGGAAGAAGTGGTTCCACAGGGTAATGTCCTTTGCGTGATATTCTTTGCATTGGGGTTCAGTGATATGGTTTCCTCCATCTCATCTTCTGTCTTGTGCTCCTTTTACGTGGATGATATAGCAATCTACATACCTGTTGCCAAACTTTCATATATAGTACGTCGTTTACAACTGACTGTTGATTCCCTCACTACCTGGTGCAACGCACGGTTTTTTCAATTCTCAAACCAAAAGACAAAGGTTGTACCATTTCACCGAAGAAATCAGTGAGCTGGCCGGGAAGATTTCCCCTCACCTTTCGTCCTCTATGGTTCCCTCATCAGCGTCTAACCACAAGTTAGGTTCTTGGGCCTGATCTTAGACGACTGAGTGTCATATCTCCCACATATTCATCATTTGAAAACTAGTTACTACCTCCCTCTATATTTTCTTCGTCACTTCACTTCAACCACGTGGGGTGCGAACAGACGTACCCTATTCAGTCTTTTCATGGCCTTGGTGTGAACGAAATGTTATTATGCATGTGCTGTATACGACCAGACCTTTGACTCATACTCACACTTTCTGGACCCCGTTCAAAACGAGGGTCCTCGAATTGCAACCGAGGCATTCCATTCTTCTCCGAAGGTCAGCTAAGAGGTGAAGGCAGGCGTCATGCATCTGTCTTTGAGGAGATAACTACTTATGCACACGTTCATTACGCTTATAGGAACCACACCCTCGGTTATGACACTCCTTCTGGCCATTCGCGTCAGTTGTATTTAATATTTTCGATTACCGAAACTGTTCCTCTTAGCGCTGTGTTACACTTACGACAAGAACTGTGAACTATTGTTATACCCATCCCCCAGGTGTGTAGTATGTCTTTGTTGGTTTTAAAATCCATCCGCCAATCAGACCTACTTAAAGCTGACTGTTGTGGTTTTCAGCGACGGTTTCAAAATTAACGACGGTGTGGGTGCATCGGTTGGATTTTCAGATCTTACCCTGTCGCATACTCTTTCATCATATTCGTTGATATTCACTCAAAGTTAATGGCGAAATTTTTGTCCGTCTCCAGGATATCAGCCCTCAATACTGACGACCCGTACATCATTTTCTATGATTCAAAGAGCGCTTTCCTTGCTTTTCAAAATAGATACTTACGAAACCCTTTGGTTTTGGCCCTTCAAAAATATCTTGTCTAACTCCATACTCAAAAGAAAATGTTGAAATATTTCTAGATTCCATTACATATTGGTTTCCCAGGTAACAAGCATACTGACAAAGCAGCTCTCATGACAGCCACTTCAAGGAAATCGAGTCGATCTTACCTTTCTGCTGAGCTTCACCGAGGACACATCCCCGCTGCCAATTACTACGCCATTCTCAGGAAAGATTTAACCAACTGTTAGCAGGAATGCTGGGTGGAAAACGTACGAGAAGTCAAATTTAGAAGAGTAAAACCCTTAGTTGCCAGATGGTTCTTCGGGTGCCGTCTAAGTCGTCATAGGGAAGTCACACTCACTTGACATACGGTCACTACATGTTAAGAGTTAGGTTTCCCTGACCTGTCCGTTTTCCAATCCCTTGTTCTTTTTTTAATTCACGATTTCCTTATCAAATGTAACATCCTATCGACATTCAGAAACAAATTCTTTCATGATTTACTGACCGTTCCCCTTGATGACTCTATCGCACATTTTATCTGAATCTTCAAAATTCGATCGGACCTTAAATCTAAATATGAAATCTAAACTTGCAATAACATTTAAAATGTTTATGTTGTCGACTCCTTAATTGAATTTAGTTTAGGTGTTGTTCCTGGTGTTGCATTTCCACCCTAGTATTGCCGCTTCTCAGTACATAACGAAAGCACCTGTACATCCACTCAAAAATAATATATATACATATATATATATATATATATAATATATATATATATATATATATATATATATATATATATATATTATATATATATATATATATATATATATATATATATATATTCAATTTTACAATTATTTGCGTTTACTATTCACTTGTTTTATGTACTCTTTTGAACAAAAATAAGTATCATTGAGAGAAATAATTCTCCTCAAAGTTACGGTTTAGATTTGATGAGCTTTTATATTGGAAGGGAAAATACAGTACAAGATAGAGAAAGCCACTGACTACCAGCAACATATAGAAACAATATATTGGTAATGAAATCGAATGTCAATTTCGGTTGCCGTATATTATGACGTATATTTTTTTTTTTTTTTTTTTTTATAAAAAAAGTTCACATCTCACGGGATTGCCCTATCGAGGAGAGGAACTTTTCTAGGTAGTAATACCTAAGATCCCAAGAGGAATCGAACCGACGCCCTCAAGCACGTGATCAATCACCCTACCGTGCCACGGTAGATATACACTTGCTCTCTCGTGATTTAATTTTTTTTAAAACCTTTTGTACAATAAATTCAATCTTAAATACTACAACATCTTCTTATTTAGCAGTAAAAAGAAAAATAAATATAAATTTGTACCTGGTTTGGGCTCCCAATATCCTAAAATACTGCATTTGAACCTTTGACATTAAGCGGCTACTTAATGAAACTTTTAAAAAATAAAATTAAAAATGTGAAGTTTTAAGCTTTTTTTATCTATTTGTTTGTAAAAGAAGTTTATTTCGTTCCTTTAGTCAGATACTTTGGTAATATTGGATAATTTTAGCACAAAACCTATTTCTTAAAAAGGAACCAAAACGTCTTTGTATATAGTAAAAGGGTTGAAGTAGAAACTCAAAGGTTTATATAAATTTTTCCCCAATAATTTTTGCTTTCACCCAGGACGGGTGAAGATAATTCCAGGATGGGTTGCACCCATCCTTTTCCCACCCCCGTGGTTACTGGCCTGTGTCACTGAAACATTTAATTCGGGCTATATTGTTACTAATTTAATAAATTTTAATAATATACCATAAACTAGTGTCGCAAATACTCATTGAACTCTAAGTTTATTTCGTCTCTGAACTTTTTTGTTGAAATTTAATATGTTGTCTTGTTGGGAAATTTTTCTTCCATAATTTGTCTTATAACTGTAATTATTAATTAATTATTAATTGATTAAAGATACATTTTTTTGCTATTTAAAATACGGGTACTTTGGTTTCTTACGTGCGCCAATATGCCCTATGATCCGGTCGTAGACTTTGTTCCTACTAATTAAAGAGCTCATATTGTGATAGGGAAAGAAAGCTAAAATTTAAACATTTATTTGAGAAATGAGCAACTTAATAAAATGCATCAAAAAGGGAGTAATATTGAATAAAAATAGTGGATTGATAGTAACTACCATTAGACATGCAGGAGGTAAATTATTATTATAAGTGAAACTTCTTTAGGCTAGTTTTCCTTATATGTACAACCGGAGGTGGTCACCGATCCGTTATTCCGTTACTAACGGAATTAGCTTTTGCGTACCAGACTCGTTACTTTTTTTTATGTGTACCGAGTAACACCCGCTACATTTTCTTCCGTTACGTATTGTTCAACTTTCTTTGATATCCAATTGATCACCCTGGTCAAGCTAAAAATATATATATATATATATATATTATATATATATATATATATATATATATATATATATATATATATATATATATATATATATATATAGGTAAAGGTGTAGATTGTTTCTGAGTTTCGATTGTTAGAAAATATTGATAATCGAAAATATCGAAGAGGCCTAACCTAAACAAGAACATTGCTGGGAAATAGAGGGCTATGGCCCTATTACACCATATATACACACAATTATTATTACTTTTCTAGCGAATCTAATTGAACTTATAACCTGAACTACCGAAGTTGCCATAAAAGAGGCCTAACCTACACAAGAAGTTGCCCTAAAAGAGGCCTAACCTACACAATGTTGGCGCGACATACAAGCCTAGGGCTGTATTACAGCACAAATATAATATAAATATATATATATATATTTATATATATTATATATATATATATATATATATATATATATATATATATATATATATATGAGAATAAATTATACTTATATTTCGAATATTCATATTTAAACAACAACTATATCCGACCACAATGTAAATGAAACGCAAACTAAATTTTTTTTAGGGATGTAAAGGAGTATCGATTAAAATAAAATATTGACATAAAAAAATATCGAAACTCAGAAACAATCTACACCTATGCCTATATATATATATATATATATATATATTATATATATATATATATATATATATATATATATATATATATATATATATATATATATATATATATATATATATATATATATGAAGGAGTTAGGAATGTTCTCGGTTGAAAGGAGATTTCTCTGAGAGGATATGATACAAGTTTACAAAATATTTGCATCTGGCAGTAATACAGAGATTGAAAAATACTTTATAGTGGACCATGGAAGAGTAACTAGAGGACATGATAAGAAAATTAAAAAGAAGCCATGCCATCTCGATCTAAGAAAATACTCTTTCAGTAATAGAGTTGTTAATTTTTGGAATGACTTGCCAGAAGAGATTGTTGACTGTGATTCTCTTGTCAAATTTAAAAGGGGGCTAGATAGATATATGGATGGTTTAGGTATTATATAATATAACTTGACTAAGCCAAATTGGCGAGTATATATGAATTTTTAGATTAACAGATCAACCTATGACTAAGCCTAATGGCAGTTTTTTGTAGTTGGTGATGGTTCATTAAATATTGCATGTATAATTGGGCTTAGTTTTACTTTTGTCTTTGCATGAATGAACTGACAACTAGGGATGGGATAGACCTAGTCTTTTGTGCATGTATTAGTATTGTTATTGTTATTATTTGTTTGGACTGGGACAGTCTTGATAGGCCCTTGTGGCTTCTAACTGTCTCTATTTTCCTATGTTCCTATATATATTTTAATTGTTGCACTGACAGTAGTGGATTTTTCATTCCAGAGAGGTTGCTGAAGCTAATAACATACCTATGCATTGCAGTTTGACTGGAACTATATTTAGGGATTTGAAACTAATAATATACCTAGCATTGCATTTGACTGGAACTATGTTTAGGGATTTGAAACTAACAATATACCCTACGAGTTTCTAGTATGACAAGAGAATCAGGTGGAATAAGCAACAATGTTTTATATGCTGTCAGGAACTTCAAAATTTCCTCCTCACTTGGGACAGTTCAGGGTGGATTCTTCTGCATATCCACATACATATATATATATATATATATATATATATATATATATATATATATATATATATATATATATATATATATATATATATATATATATATATATATATAAATCATAACAAGGAACTGGATACTGCCTTAACTAGACTGAGAATAGGCCATACAAGATTGAACTTTCAACTCTGCAGATTGGACATTACAAGACAGCCTTTCTGTCCTTGGTGTCCCACTATAGTAGAGGACATTCCACACTTCCTTCTCCACTGTCCACAATATCTAATAGCTAGATCTCTTCTTCAAAGCTTGTATCCTCTAGGACATTCAGTACTTACCCTCCCCATATATTAAAAATTTATTAGTAAAATTTATTTTAATAATAATGCTAAAATTTAGTATACAGGTATACCTCACATAGTATAGTTTCGATCAGTGCAGTTTCACTATAGTGCAGATTATTAATTTTAAAATTAGTAATTTTTTTTTTTTATAAGTAAAAAATTAACCATATTTCTGCATAGAGCCTATATTTTACGATAACTGGACTTGACACATTGTTCACTATTCAGTATAAACTAGCCCTGCTACATTTGTGTTTTTTATCATTAAAAAAAAATTTTAAAATTATGATCACCCTTTTTTTGTATGAAGAGAAGAGGCCAAAGGAAATACCAGTGCAAACTTCAATATTGCAATTTTTCTTGTAATAAAAAATGAAATCTTTAAATATTTTATTTTTCAATAATATATTAATAAAAGCTTTTAAATTTATAGTTTTGTTATTCATTTGTATCATTTTTTAAAATTATGATCTCCCTTTTTTTGAATGAAGAGAAGAGACCAAATAAGAAACCAACGCAAACTTCAATATGGCAATTTTTTAATAAAAATTTTTTTTTACATAATTCATTAATATCTTTTGAATTAATGTCACTTTATTATTCCATTTGTTTCATTTTATTATTCATTTCAAGCATGGAAATCATCATTAATACAAACCGATAATCAGAAAAAAAATGCTGACAAAAAAATTATTGGAACTAATTATCATTTTTCTTATAGCATACATTCCTTAAATAACGCAATATCTAATGGTATGGGAAGTTGCCAGAACCAATTAGCCATACTATGCCAGGTATACCTGTACACAAATTTATAAATTATTTAAGATACTATAATTAGTGTCATAATCAAAAGCTAAAAGTAACAGAGTAATGGAACTTTCAATTTCCTTTCCTTTTCAAAGAAACTGAGTAATGATAAGTTACTTTTTCAGAGTAACAGTGACAGTATTACTTTTTTGAGTAGCAATGCCTACCTCTGGGTGTTTGTTACAATTTATAGTGATAAAGATGGTCTACAGTAATAATTATTATTATCATTATCATTCTTTTTGATTATTATTATTTTATTTTCATTATTATTATTACTATTGATATTATTAAATTTGATATTTTGTTAATAATAAAATACTTCTTTATATGTGAATATAGATTGTATAAAACAAAATTTGGGCTTATAGAATGAACTTGCCACTCCAGTAGCCTTTTTCAGTTGAAAAAAAAGGAAAAAAGTTTTTTAGCTATATATGTATTCTTATTTTGGATGTATTTGGAAATTTTTCTTTTAGCTGAATAAAATTTTTTTTTTGTTCAATTTTTGATCCTTCCAAGAAAGATATTGAGGATATATATATATATATATATATATATATAATATATATATATATATATATATATATATATATATATATATATATATATATATATATATATATATATATATGTACTAACAAAAGTAACCAAATCTAGATTTGCTTTTGACAATTTGACCTTTTCCAGATTTGGTTTTTTTTTAACCATCACTGGGTTTGGTTAAATAAATCGAATGTAGATTTAGGAATTTTAAAAATCATTGATTTGGATTCAGAAATTTTTGAGTTCATCCATCACTTATCAGTTGAATTTGAATTATTCTTTATTACCAGTTTCTGAAGCATATATATATATATATATATATATATATATATATATATATATATATATATATATATATATATATATATATATATATATATATATATATATATATATATATATATATAGGAAAACTGTTTTCAGTAAGAATTTAATTTTGGTTGTCTGTAATTTCACCAAAATTTAGTTTTACTCTAGTTACAGGTCCTTCGTGAAAAATTTTTGACTCTGACATATGAATATGCTTGATAACTTTGTTTATTACCACATAAATTTTTAGTTTTTATTTTTATTTTAAGTGATTATTTGATTATTGTGCTTTATTATTTACAGCATGGAACAGAGATTGGAAACCAGGTCCATATCCAACAACACAAGAAGAGAGAGAAGCAGCTGCCAAAAAATATGGACTACACATTAGAGATTACAAGCCATATCCTGATGATGGATTTGGCTGGGGAGATTACCCAATGTTTGAACCCCTTTCTGTAGAATCAGGAGACCCCTATGAGCACTGGGATATGCCTGAATACAAAAGAAACCTTGGAGACCTTGTAAGATATATATATATATATATATATATATATATATATATATATATATATATATATATATATATATATATATATATATATATATATATATATACTAGAATGTAATCCATTCCAGAACCCTCCAAAATACCAATTTTTAAATATATTTTTAAATCAAAAGGCATCTGAATTCACTTGCATTTGTTGTAAATATTAATATAATAAATTATAATTAAATACATGCATTATAAAAATATGTAAATAGAATTAAGCATAATGAAAAATGCATTTATATGTATATAAAGTTAAACAATTCACTTTACCTTCTTTACAAAATTTTTGTAACCTCATGTCTAGCCAGTTTGAATTTCTGTTCGAATTATAAGGCAAAAATTGCCGAAAATTTGTTTGAATTACTTGTAATAAGAATTAATGGGCATTCAACTATCAAAGTTCCACTATATATATATATATATATATATATATATATATATATATATATATATATATATATATATATATATATATATATATATATATATATATATATATATATATATATATATATATATATATATATATGGCGGTTCTTTAATAAGATATTATTCAAGTATATATATATATATATATATATATATATATATATATATATATATATATATATATATATATATATATATATATATATATATATATATATATATATATATATATATATATATATATATATATATATATATAGTGACCGACTGGGGCTGGAATTTTGCTGGGGTTGCTTAAAATTTGTAAAGAGGTCAAAAAAGCACTGAAATTTTAGGTTAAGAAAATTAGATTTAATTATAAGGAGGAGTAGAATAGTCAACATTCACTTAAATTAAAGATTATATGCATTTTTCAGAAAATTACAGATTTTGTATAATGAAAGTTTATAAAAACTACAAAAAGTTTTTGATTTTTTTTCTGATTCACAATAGTTATTCAACAGGTTTACTTAGATAAGACCCTAAGTTAAAGTTTGAAAAAATGTAAGATATAAAATCAGTATTACAACCTGTATTTATACATATCATTGTTATTTTATTGCTGTGTATCAAATTTTTATCATTTAGCCACATTATTTCAAAATGATTTGTTTATACTTTGTCACTATGGCTAAAAGATCAGCTTCAGCAGTATGGGAGTACTTTGGACTGTTTCAAGATAGATTTGAACTAGCTAAATGTAACATCTGCAGCCAAAAATTTAGGAGAACCTCGGCTGCCCCAAGTAAAAATCTTTATTGGGGCATCTAAATCAAAACACAAAGATGAACATTCACAAGCAGAATAGAGCAATCAAAAGAAGAGAAAGTATTGAAAAAAACAATAAGAAAAATCTTAATTTTCTTATATTTTGTTTGATTTTATCCACCATTAAAAAGTATATTTTGCAATTTTAACCCCGGCAGGTAAACCTCTGTTTTCTCTGATTATTAGCCATTGCTGGGACTGGGGCTGTGGTCAGTTCTATATATATATATATATATATATATATATATATATATATATATATATATATATATATATATATATATATATATATATATATATATATATATATATATATATATATATATATCATAATACAAAAAAAAAACAATCATCTTGGTTTTTAGTTTATTTTAAGAGCTACAGCCTTTCATTTGGAACCTACTTAGCAAATATAATGATGATTTTAATAAAATTGAGAGACCACAGTAGGGTGGGTCAAAAAAATCAATTTTTTCAAGTATCAAATTTTAATAGTGTACAAAAGTTGCCTATTTGCATGCTAAACAATTAAAAAAATAAAGAAAATAATATGTTAGGTCTTCAGTTCACACAAAGAGCCTAAAGTTTTGAAAAAATTAAAGAAAAAAACATTTTAACTTCAAGCTCAGAATTTAAAGGTAACGTTTTTCAGCTTTTAATAGCATCTAAGTACTTCATTTTAGTTACCTGATGACAGAAAATGATATTTAAAAACCATGCACTACATTTTGAGTTTGCACAAAAGGCCTAAAATTTTAGATTGTAGCTGAAATTTTGTTTTTTTATTTTACAGACATGCACTGTGGTATTTTCAATTTTAAAAGGCCATCTTTCTTTATCATTTGTTTAAGAGAGGGATTTTATGCATTTTATTTTGATAAGAGAACATCATTTTGCAGCTCTTCATCTATTTCACAATTTTTTTATGAAATGATCCAGAACTCAACACAAGGAGATTGCTGCAATTCAAATTCCACTCATACCTTACCAACCATCCAACCAATTAAGATATTAAATTATACTGATTTAGTCAAGGACGTCTTAAATTCAAATTTTGATCAAACTTTGACATTGTGGATCTTGAGGTCAAAGTTGCTTTAATGTAGTAATCTCTGTTTTCTTGTCTGCACACTTTTTCTGCAGACTCTGTAACAATTTTGACACATCTTTCAACAGCTTGGGTATGGCATTAAAAAGTTCAGAAATCAAACTCTGGCAGAGTTTTATCTTGTAAAACTGACAAGATAGTCACTGTTGACAAGCTATCCATTATTTAAGGGAATGATAGCTTATATTGTGTCCAGTCTATCAACTCACTGTAGTCTGTCATCAAAATTTATTGAGGGAGTCATAAAAGTTTTAATAGACTTCCCCTTCAGATTTTGATTTCTTGCCTTTAGTGCTCTTCTGTAACCCACCTTTCGTTTGTGTTGTCTCATCATAATCAACACCATGTTCTTTGGGTGACAGGAAGAAAATTCTTTCTCTTAATCACAGGATCGATGATTCTTTTAAAGCAATTTGGCAAATGTCTCATTGTTTGAACAACCTTAAAGATATGTTTAGGACCATATTTAACTGACAGGAGCATATGTGTCTTCACAATGTAATTTACAAGCATCTTTAGTTCGTTTGTAGGACTTGTTTGGGAAATGAACAACCATAAAACCCAGTTTGCACATGTCAGCCATCGGGAATGACTGAGAGGCCCAGGATCTCCTACAGCCAGATTTGGAGCACAATGTCCTTTCTGGATTGCCTTGACAATATCCAGAAGGTACTGTTGGTCTTTATGAAGATCAGTTTTATTTACATTGATTTCATCTAATTCAAATTTATAATGGGTAATATAATCAAGCAGTTGTTTGCCAATTTTCGCAGAGAATTATGCTGGTCCCATTTTCTCTCCATCCAAGTATCCAAGTAAATATCTGAATGGTAACCCGTTAAAGTGAAGTAAGCAAATGTACCACAGCAATGGGCACGATTTTAACCTCTATGATGTGGAAGGCACCATTTTTCCACCCTGTGTTTGTTACTGTGCCATCACAACCAATTGCTTCTAGTTCATTAATGCCAATATCATTATCTTTCAGGACTTATGGATGCAATTGACTATTTCACTACCAATTCTACTCGCTGGTGTGATGTTACTGAAATATTACCCATCAGGCTCACGAATCACGCCAATGTACTCTTCTTTACTTCCTATTCGCTATATTTTAGCTCCTATATTTTCTTGAAAGATAGTATTATCTTTTTGGCCATCAAAGTATATTCCCTTTTTACTATGGACCAGTCAATATATTGTCCTATAGCCTGTTGTGTCTTCTGTTTTTCTCTTCTTATCTTGCTTTTATCGATCACTGTAGTATGTTTTTCAGAAATCATTCCAAGATCATGGAAAATGCTGGAAGCGATTGTAGCCGTATCTCTTTCAGAAACTATAGACAGAGACGGAAAGGGTGTGGGGGAGACTTGTCTCAACAGGTTTGTTTGATGTGAGCCTTGCTCAGTGCTCTTGCTCAATAGATCACATCATGATCAGAATAACTGCAATAAACAAGTTTAATAACGATGTAGGATTGCAATCATAAGCAACAGACATTGGTTAGCTCTTTTATTAGACTTATAAAAATACTGCATATATTTGTAAAACCATGATTTTTCACAAAAGTTCGAAAATTAGAGCCCTAATGCCCAAACTCAAAATTTAGTGTGTGATTTTTAAAAATATTTTTCCTATTATCACACATCAAAAATTAAGAACTTAGAGGCTATTTGAAACCTAAAAACATAGCCTGTATAATTTTAGCATAAAGAAAGGATTTTATTTTTTTTTATTTTTCCATAACTTTAGGCCCTTTGCACAAACTGAAGATCCAATGTATGATCTTTTTCATTGTTTTCATTGAATAGCATTCTAATAAGCAACTTTTGAACCCTATTAGAATTCGATACTCGAAAAATCGATTTTTTTTTATCTCACCCTGCTGCACATGTTTTTTTTTTTTTTTTTTTTTTTTTTTTTTTTTTTTTTTTTTTTTTTTTTTTTTTTTTTTTTAATAAAAAGTTCACATCTCTCACGGGCATTGCCCTATTCTAGGAGAGGAACTTTTCTAGGTAGTATATACCTAGGATCCCAAAGTGGGATCGAACCGGCGCCTTGAAGCACGTGAGTCAATCACTTTTACCGTTTGAGCCACGGTAAATTGAAAGTAACAAATTTACCTAAGTTGCAAGTACAAATTTGCATTTCTCCATTTTATTTTAAAAAAGGTGGGGAAACCAATGCACATATTTGTAGCTAAACCTGCCAAATAAAAATTTATTTGCCAGTGATCAGTGCAACTTGCACAGGTGGCAAGTTAAGAAAAATTGTTTCTCATATATATATATATATATATATATATATATATATATATATATATATATATATATATATATATATTATATATATTATATATATATATATATATATATATATATATATATATATATATATATATATATATATATATATCGCAATACCGTATATAAAGTTTACATTGAAACAAGGGGAAAATTTAAAAACAAACAAACGTTTGTTAATATGAAAGAAAAACTTCACATTTTTCACATTTGAGTGTTTTCAGATTTCGAATTCATTTGTAAAAATTTTTAATTTTAGTAAATTTTTAAAATTAATTTTAAATCTCATTTGCATTGCCTCTTTATTTTTATACAGTCTATTTAAATACTCAAAATTCCACTGAGCCTATTTACTGCATATTTGAAATTTGTTTAACATTTATTTATTTACTTCTCATTTTGTAAATTTATATAAGTAGGTTGAGGAGCTTGCAGAATACCCACTTAGAACTTATTTTAATATGTGATCTATTTAAGGCCTACGTTTATTTTTTATAAATTTTATTACTATATTTAGTATATATTAGTATCATTAGGTAATAAGGCCTGCTCCTATCCATTTGTATATATATTAACTTACATATAAGGCCTACTCGAATTTGCTCCTATGTAATATTTATTTTTTTAATATATAAATTCGTAAACCGTCTTGCTTTTAAACATTTACATTAATGATGTGAAGTAAAACATAAAATATTTTTCAAAACTTGAAAAATATTTTAAAATTCTTAAAAATTATTCACTAAATAAAGAATTGATTAAAACAATTTTTAAAACATTTCATTTATTGGAATTTATATATTGGAGATTGTCTTTTGTGGCAGTCCAGAAAAAAAAATTTTTTTACGTTAACAATTTAGATACTTTTTTGAATTACTTGCCCTCTTTTGGCTTTTTTGAATTACTTGGCTTGTTTTGGCTATTTGAATTACTTGGCCTCTTTTGGCTTTTTTGAATTACTTAGCCTCTTTTGGCTCTTTTGAATTTATTTAGCTATTTTTTTTTCCTTTATTTGAATTACTTGACCTCTTTTGGCTTTTTTGAATTCCTTGGCCTCTTTTGGCTGGCTTTTTTGAAATAGCCATTTTGTTTTTTATTTCTTGGCCTCTTTTGAGCCCTTTTTGAATTACTTAGCCATTTTGGCCTTCTTAGATGTTACGTGGCCTTTTAATTTAAATCATTAAAATTTTTATTTTTAAAACCCTGATTTGGCTTACTGACCTCGCTTGATAAATTTATTTTGTCTTTAGACCTTTATTTCTTTGTATTTATTTGCCGATTGATTTCGTTTGAGAAACTACTTTGATTTAATTACGTTAAAATATATTTTTATATTTTTGTTTCTTTATATAGAAACATTTTAGTATTTAGTTACTTTTAAGTTAATTCATATTTTTTTATAGTTTCTTTTCAAAAAAAACTTTTTAGTTTGTCAGTTATTCATTCTTAGAATTAGTATTAGTCTCTCAAGGGACTTTAAACTTTGTTCACAAACAATTGTAAATATTTTTATTCAATTTGGATATGGCACCTACCAATTCAAATGCCGACATGTCAAGTATGGAGGTAAAAAGGTTGGATAATGCCAAGAAATGATGAAAATTGCTCCGAACTCAAGCAACTAAGTCAATTTTATTTTTAATGCTTATAATTTAGGAAGTTATATATATATATATATATATATATATATATATATATATATATATATATATATATATATATATATATATATATATATATATATATATATATATATATATATATATATTTTTTTTTTTTTTTTTTTTTTTTTTTTTTTTTTTTTTTTTTTTTTTACAGGGTCCATTATGAAAGTAATGTGCATTTGCTGGGAAAATATATTTCTTGATCCTACTACCGGTACAAATGCTTAAAATTCTTCGAAATACTCTTCCCCAGCATCAATATCCTTGCAGAGACATGTCTGCCATGCTGGAAGGCACCCTGAAACTCCTTGACGGGAATGCCTCTTAGGAACGTTGTGACATTTTTTGGATGTTTTCCACGGACTCCCAATGCTTTCCTTTCAGCTCTCTCTTCAGTCGGGGAAACCAAAAAAGTCGCACGGAGCCAAGTCGGGACTGTAAGGGGACTGGGTGACCACCGGGGAGTTGCTCCGGGACATGAAATTGGTAACGATGAATGACGTGTGGCTGGGGGCATTGTCATGGTGGAGCTTGACCGTGTCTTTGATGTCAGCCCTCACACGCGCGACCCGGCGTTTCAATCTCTTGAGCACCTGCAGGTAAAAGGCTGAGTTGACAGTTTGTCCCTGCTGTACAAACTCAAAATGGACGATTCCTCGGACGTCAAAAAGACAATAAGCATCGTTTTGATGCGAGACATGCTCATTCGCGATTTCTTGGGGCCGGGGGACGATTTTGTGTGCCACTCGCTGCTCTTCCTTTTCGATTCTGGGTCGTACTCGAACATCCAGGATTCGTCTCCGGTTACGACAGAGTTAAGAAAGTCCGGCTCATTTTGAATCAAATCCAACAATTCTTGACAGCGCAAAACTCGAAGTTCTTTCTGCTCTTCCCTCAACACTTTCGGCACAAGCTTAGCGCAGACCTTGCGCATTTGCAGATCCTCGGTCACTATCCCATGTACCGCAAATGTGGACATGTTTAGGGTGTCAGCGATTTGCTGGATGCTCAATCGACGGTCGGAACGCAAAACTTCGCGCACACGATTCACGTTTTCGTCTGTTCTGACAGTTGTTGGGCGTCTACAACGGGGTTCGTCGGCGATCTCCTCCCGGCCATCCTTGAACGCCTTGTGCCATCTGCCGGACTGTGACCTTGATGCAGTCGTTCTTGAAGGCCTCTTGAAGCATCTGGAATGTTTCGGTTGCATTCTTTTCAAACCGCGCACAAAACTTGATTGCGTATCGCTGTTCAAGCGAACGCTCCATCGCGCCGTGTTACAAAGTCGAAAAACACACTTCACGCGGAGGCACGTCTTTCCACTCACACTGCTCGGAGCAAACTGACGACCGGCTGCATTGGAAGGGCAGACCTCTCATCACATTTCCTGACTCATTTTACCCTGCTACGATGTATAATCCCGTGACAATAAAATCATGCGCATTACTTTCATAATGGACCCTGTATATATATATATATATATATATATATATATATATATATATATATATATATATATATATAATATATATATATATATATATATATATATATATATATATATATATATATATATATATATATTGCTTTCTTCCAATTTTAAAAAGTAATTGTGTATGATCGTTTTTATATATAACATTTTCTTTTCAGGAAAAGATATAAAGGGATTGCACACCTTCTCTGCTATTTACCCTACGTAGAAATATTAGAAATATTAGTGTTTTCATCTTATAAAAATGAATTTTTCTTTGATTATAATCATATATATTTGATTTCAGATGCATCCAAATTTTGATTTCTATATTGCTGAGAGATATGACATAAGTAAAAGGTCAAAGTCTTATTTTCGTCTACTTGGTGAATTTCTTGCAATAATGTCAGTTATGTCATTTATATGTTACTATGCGGAGACCCACAAAGTTCCAAAACCTAAGGTAAGTATTTTTAATTATAAAATCAATTGTTTACTTTGTTATTTGTTATTTATAATTTTTTTTGTGACTTTGTTTCATCTACATTTATTAGAACAAAATTCTTGAGGAGTTGGTTCTCATTTTCAGAATTAACAGGATGTACTTTCCAAAAAGTTTTAACATAAATAGCTTCGGTGTCTTTTCTATATCCTGTTCTTATTTTTATTTTTATTTTATTACTATTATTATTATTATTATTATTATTATTATATATTATATATATATATATATATATATATATATATATATATATATATATATATATATATATATATATATATATATATATATATATATATATATATATATATATATATAACTCAGTTCCTCTATCTCTCTACTTGACACTACATTCCACGCAACTATGACATCTTCGAAAACACACACAACTCAAACCTTCATCTGTCCTTAATATTCTCGGTGTTTCTTTCTCTCGTGATCTTTCTTGGAAGGATCACATCACTACTCTTTCTAAACAAGCTTCTAAGAGTTTGGGTGTTCTGAGACGCCTTCAGAATTTCTTCATGCAATCCCAGTTGCTTTCTCTTTAAAGGGGTGTTGTTCGTCTCTGTATTGAGTACGTTTCACATCTAGAGTGGTTCCACTCATACAGCTCATACACTCATACATGTCTTTCTAAACAGTCTCACCCTTTCTCTATCCAACTCTCTGACCCGATATTAACCGTTATGCTCAATCTTACATGTATTCTACTATTAATGTCTGGAACTCTCTCCCTTTACCTGTTTTCCCAACTTTAAATTTCAATTGATATAATAAAGAATTCAAAACTGCGCTATTTTTTTTCCATTTGATACCAGAAGTAATGGAATGAATATTACTTAAAAGGATTTTTTTTTTTTTTCAAAACCCTTCCTTAAGAGGGCTTAAGAGAGGGTACAAGCCCCCAACAAATGGTTAAATGACTACAACTTTTTAATTTTAGCACTTACAGCTTTTAAATGTATTTTAATTAAGGAGCTATTGTTTCAATTTAAACAAGCCACTTGTTTTTACATCAATTTTGAGAGAATATATGGACTAATGAATATATAGGGGGAACCACCCCAAAATGCCAAAACATTTAGGCATCTTATCTTTTGACACAGTTGACCTAATGAACTAAAATTTGGTGTATTTTTATTGAGACTAACCCTAATTTGAAGCAATTCTGAGATGCTCAGGATATTATATATATATATATATATATATATATATATATATATATATATATATATATATATATATATATATATATATATATATATATATATATATATATATATATATATTATGAATGAAGTCAAGTATCGGTATCGGCAAAGTTTATGGTATCGGTTATCAGTATATAAAAGTTTTGTAAGTCGGTATCTGAAAAACGACCGATACCAAAGTCTTGCATGAATGAAAACTGATCATCATTTCTGTAGAAAGATGGCAGCTCCTTGACTGAAGTTTGATATATTTAAATTTTATTATTATTATTAGAGTAGGAATAAAAGTCGCGTTTCCTTATGGTCGAGTGAATATATAAACAGGGTGGATACTAATAACGACAAGCTCTGGTATCTTATTAAACATGCTATGGGGCAAAATCATGTTTAATGAACCTAGGTCGGGAAATGCACGATTAAGGAGATAACACAGAGACCCACCAGTGATGGTATACGTGGTATGTGGTAACTGTTGGATGGGTCAAAAGCACGGTAAGCGTAAGCTATGTAGCCCCAATGACATCTTAGTAACCGCTGTAAAATTGTGATGATACTTTTGGAAGAACTCTAGAAATCTTTGCAACGGCTGATATGGAGGTATCTTGCCCAACAGTAATGAAACAAGTGAACATAACGTGCACGTATTACAGAATATAGATATTGAATCAGTATCAGTGGTACGTTATCCATACTGGGAAAAGTATAACATGTTATTTAAGTATGAGAAACCAGACGGGAACGTGAGGCAGCAAGATTGTGTCGTCGGGCCACATATTCTAATAGACGACAACCCTATCACACGACCTTCACCGTCATCCTTCGGAGGGTGCGTGAATGCGTACATTGATACCCCCCCTCCCCATACACACACACACACTGTTGACCGTGGACGGACGGCTCCGTATTGTCCGTATATATGCATGAGAGGACGCTATTCTTCTGGAGGTTGCAAAGAATCGACAGGTCGGCTCCAGAACCCTTGTCTGTCTCCAGGGTCTCTCATCGAACTGTATTGAACGTACTCCATGACGAGAAGTGTAGAACCCTACTTCGAGTCAGAACACCTATGATTTGGACTGGGATGATGAAATACCTATGGTTATGCAATAAATTAATAAATATAATAAACGGGTGTTTTGTAAGTTTTTGAACCTACCTCAACAAAGAGGAGTTGTAGAGTTGCAAGAAAGTTTAATCTATAAACAGAGAATTCCGAAGATTCTAAATTAGAGACACAAGAATATACAACATCGTTCCGCACATATGCGCAACATCCTCCTTTGGCTGAAAATTGAGGATTGAAACAGGGTAGTGTTTGCTATCAGAGCACTCACACACCTGAGTTTCAGTTAAGAAGAAGAGATGAGGTTTATAAGAAGATAGGTGGTGTTCGACAAATTGGAAATTAGACAAGGGACCGCAAATGTTGCTGAAATTAATAAAAATAAAAGACCGTGCACCAGGGCAAGTCAGCAACAAGGTTTTGGTGGCACCAACCCTATCACTGGAGGACACCAACTCCCAAGTGGTATTGGAGGAAGGTGTGGATGAGGGGCATTTTATGGATGCCTCCCCTTTAAGCATCTCTGAGGCAGCTTTTTGTTTCGCCATTTTACTTTTTTTTTTTTTTTTTTTTTTTTTAAGAATATATATATATATATATATATATATATATATATATATATATATATATATATATATATATATATATATATATATATATATATATTATATATATATATATATATATATATATATATATAAAATATATATTAGGGATGGAAATGAAAAAAAAAAATTTAAAAAAAAAAATCATAGTAATAACGACGTGAGCAAAGAAAACAGCATATCTATATAAATATAATAGAGACTGACTCATTTTTTTAAAATTTCTTGTAGCAGTGAATAGCTAATCAATCCTTACGTTTCGGGTACTTTTTCCTTCATTGTTCTTTATAAGTATTTCATTAATAGCCAAACATGATAGGAAGAGGAGGAGGAGTTCGCTGTTAACTTTTTACTCTTTCATTAATTTTGGAGAGCTTTATAATTTCTATTCTTTCCTTTAATTATTTATGGTTGGTTTCATTTAAGCTTGTGGTGTTGTGATTAGTTATTTTTTTATTAGGATGATAGTATGTGGTTGACTGTCAGCCGATTTGCGTATTTGATGGAGTCTAATTCATTGAATGATTTGTGCCATATAATATTTTAAACAGTGAATACATAATCGAGACAAAGTAATACAAACATTTTTCCTTGTTATCTAGGCTACCAGACAGTCTCTCTCTCTCTCTCTCTCTCTCTTTTTTTTTTGTTTTTTTTTTTTTTTTTTTTTTTTTTTTTTTTTTAATTGCAAAATGAAAGCATTTTCAAATTTCTATAACTTTCGCTGCTTATTAATTGTTATTGGAAAATAGTTAATATACAGAGTGTAAAGTAACACGAATTGGGAAATTCATTTATTTTATTTCGTTCAATGAACATTAATTTGTGCTTGAATTAGGCCTGAAGTACATAATAAGATTCCTTTATTAAAATCCGCACCATTTTATCCATTGTTCAAATGATTAGAAATTATCATTATTATTTATTATTATTGGAAAAAAAAAAGAAATATTTATAAAGTTGAACAACAACACTTGTTTTTAATTGTTTTTTTTAATTTTTTTATATATATTATATATTATATATATATATATATATATATATATATATATATATATATATATATATATATATATATATATATATATATATATATATATATATATATATATATATATATATATATATATCCTTTTGCTATTTCTATAACTCGCGGCATGCGATAAAAATATCTGAAAGGTCTTGAAATATATTGGGAGAATGTTTGGTACAAACTGTTCAAATCCTTTTCAGATGCATCGACAATATCCAGAAGATGGGAAGAAGCACTATACATTTGAACCAGTTGAATAAAAAGAGATTGAAGCCTTATTTATTGCAAAAATTTAAAATCTGTCCCTTGGATTGGTAAACTTTAGTAAGAAAATTTCTTGTAAATACTAATTATAAACTTCCGAAATAAAATATTTGTAAATATGGTGTTTGAACCTCAAATTTTGATGAAATTGTTTGAAATATGTGTAGTTTTGGTTATTTTAAACTGATAATGGATGGATCTTTCCTGAAGAAAGTTTAAGTATAAATTCTAACTTATAACAATTCATCAAAATCATTTTGGTACTAAAGTAATTTGTAGAAATTATAGGTATAGTAGAAACAAAATGTAAAGTCTATGATCATATATTTTTTTCATATGTGTTCTCATTTGCTGATGATGATCTCGTTATTTGAGAGAAAAATTTTATTTTTTTACTAGAGATTTTGAGCAAAATGGCATAAATATCAATTGAAAGGCCTTAATAAATTCCAATTTTGAACAATGAATACATATAAAAGACTTCTTTAGACTTTCAATACTTAGAGCAGTCTACACTAAAATACTAGATACTCAACCCCAAATCTAAGTTCAAGTTATTTCAAATCCTATTGTAAAAAATATTATCTTACTAAATATTTATTTTTGCATTTAATAAATATGAAATATCATAATTTTTAACAGTTTTTAAATCGTAAAAAGTAATTTTAATTCGTGTAGTATGCATGAAATATTGTTTAATTAACTAAAAAAGTTTAATGAAATAAAATTATTTGCAAAATAATAGTCTAGAAATGAATATAAATTTTTCCTCATAATCCTTTCAATTAGCAAAATAAGACAATAGAATTAGGTTAAACTACATCTGAGACTTTTGATGTAGGGTCACTCCTTTAGTCCTTTAAATATAATCTTCAAGAAGATTTATATTCACTAGTGAAATGATTATGCTTGCTTAAGGCCCAACGCTTCACCGCATAGGGCCTCGACTGACTCCTTCCAATAGCTTCTCTTCTTCAGGTCGTCGTCCATAGTTTTTCCCCATGTTTCTGCAGGTCTGTCTGACGGCTTCTTTCCCCACTTTATTATTCACAAATAGTTAAATCTCCTCCTCCTAATCACTTCACTTAGATCCTCCACTCATGCTCTCATTTCTAATTCTTTGTTCCTCATATTTCTCGGTCAGAAAATTCCCATCATTCTTCTTAAACACTTGTTCTGAAAACCTCTAAGCTTCCTTATCATCACCTCTACTTGGACTCTATGTTTCGCATCCATACAACAAAACTGACCTTCTATTGCTAATATATATATATCTTGACCTTGGTCTTAATTCCAACACTTTTGGTTTACCATATCATGTTCAGCTTTTTGAAGTTTACCCTTGCCTTCTCTATTCTCTTTTCAACATCCTCTGTCGATATTCCTGCTCTTGTCACCTTTGACCCCAAATAATCAAATTCCTTCACCTTCTCCAAAGTTTTTCCATTTAAACTTAGATTTATATCTCTGAGTTTATCACCATCACTTTGTTTCTCTTCATTCATTTTCAATCCTGTCATCTTACCATTTTTTTTCATTCTATCTAATTTCACTTGCGCGTCTCTATTTGAGTAGCTCATCAAGCATATATCGTCTGCAAAATCCAGGTCATCCAAGTGCTCGATTATTCCCCATCTAATTCCTCTCCCTCTCCCTTCCACCAACATTCTCATTACCCAGTCATGTGTCATATTGAACAGAGTTGCTGACATGTTGCAACCCTATCTGACCCCATTTCTCATCTCAAACGCCTCAGACAGCTCTCCTCCCACTGCCACAATACATTCATAGTGTTTATTAGCCAAATCATTTCACTGGTATTCCATACTTTTCTAAAAGTTTCCATAAAGACTCCTTATGTAGACTGTCGAATGCTTTTTCAAAATCCACAAAAATCAAGTACATGAACTTCTTCCACTCGTAACTGTTATATTACGTTTCTCATTATATATATTTTGTCTGGACTGCTTATTTTTCCCCCTCCAAAAACCTGCTTGTTCTTTCCTCAATCTTTCATCTATCTTTTTCTTTATCCCATTCATTATTTTAGTAAGTATTTTTCCTGGAACTGATAAATTTATTCTCCTCCAATTCCCACATTTTATAACATATCCCTTTTTCGGTAGTATTATCTTTCTTCTTCACTCTTAGATATTACTTCTTTTTTTCCATATAAGTTTAAATAAATGATCTGTCCTTTTCAACATGATCTCCATATCCTCTTTCAATATCTCTATTTTTATTCCATCCATACCTACCACACTTCCGTCCTTCATTGATTTAATTGCCTCAAAAATTTCTATACAATGATCATAGACTCTTAAATATTTCCATTATTTAAAATCAATTGTTTTCGCAGTATGTCCTCTAAATGTAATGTCCTTATGTAAGAGTTCATGAGGAGGAATTCACAAATAATCCTTTTTATAGTTTGAACAAACTTGATATGAAAAGAAATTGCAAAATATATTAAAGGTCAATTAGAGAAACCCATGGTATTCTTAAAATATTTGGGAAATAAGAACTGAGGATTAGAAAAATTTCTATTGTAGCTTCATAAAAACATGATCAAGAATGGTTTGTCTTTTATTCCCTTTCAGATTTTGTACACTCCTCCATAGTTATGAAAACCAGAGAATTAGACTGACTGTTGGAGATCCATTGAAGAAAAGTGGGCTTCTTAGAAGCTGAAGTTAATGTCATTAACAATAAAAGGAAACATATACTGTTTTAGCCACCACTTCTGGTGCTGTTTTATATATTTCTATTTTTATATACACTTGGTTATTTTCTTACTCTTCCACCGTTATACATTTTTTGTAGCTTAATATTTCAGATTTTGACGCAGTTGTCTGCTATAGCGTGCAGTAGTGAACCTCCAAACTATCAGGTGCAAAATCTTTTATTATTTATTGTATTAATAGTTTTTCACAACTTCAGTGTTCACTTGCCGCCTTCAGATATTTATTTTCACCTATATAATCCCTTTTTTCAACAACAATTGTATCCTGGGCTTTGACTTAAGTATATTATTTTCCTTTCAGACCTACTGAACTTTTTTTTACAGTGATTTCGACCCTTCTGTGGAAATTAGGTTCATTTTAACCCTATAATCTACCCATCTAAATATCCCTCTTCCAATATTATTGTCGCTAATAAAAGTAAGTCGACATTTTCGAGTCATTATTTTTTATCGTCATTGAGCAAGCTAATACGATACACTTACACTGCAGGTGCAAGATTGTCAAGATATGATTATCTAACAAGATTTTTTTTTATTATTAAGTTTGATTATTTTATTACGTCCTATCTTGAATAAGGTAAATGAAAATATTCTATGAAGACTTCATTTGCATCTCAGACAAATTAATCACTCCATGCAGTTATGGATACAAATGCAGAGCTTGGCATAAAAGAATAATTACCGAAATTTGAAAGTGAAAAACTAACGAGTATCGAGTTCAAGCATCATTAAACTTTTTAGATAAAAGTGATAGTGGAATTCGGTTTTCGTCCTGAATCCACTGTTTTTCGTAAAAATTTTGCAGAAAGACCAGGTAACCAACATCCATCGATGAGCTCTTATGCATAACTATCGATAAAAGCAGTTGTAAAATGTAAACTTCTAGAGGAGGAGGTTTCTTGTTCGTAAAATCACCTGTCCCTCACATTTGGATTAAAGGTGGTACTAAGGATGTATAAAGTTAATATAGCATTTACAGATTTCTTTGAGATTACCATGAGGAAGTGAAAAGTAGAGTTAGTATTTCCTCATAAGAAGGGTCAAGTCAAAGATAAATCCAAGAATCTTTCAGAAAGGCTCCATCTCCTTAACATTGTTTATTTTGACCCTCATTGATTAGCACACCAATAAATAACTTTGAAAATACGTACATGATAAACCCGAAAAGATAAAAAAAAAAAAAAATAGTAGTAAGATATCGCATCTGCTTCATATGATCGACATTAAATTATATTTCCAACCTTAATGAGAATAAAATCATAGAAATAAGTTGAAGAAGTGAGACTTTTCTGCAGTCATCTGCTTGGAGTTGAAGCCAGATAAATATAGTTTTAAATCTTAAAAAAGTTATAGAAAGATTGAAATAGAAAAAGGTTGTGAGCTTGAACAAAGCAACATACATCTATAAATGATAAGAGATGGAAGAATCTGACTAGAGAAAATCAAAGAATATGAAAAAATATCAAAATATAATTCATGAAAAGGAAATAAAGTATTTTAGAATCGGAATTAAAAGCAAGAAATAAAATAATGCAACCGCAACCATAAACTCTGCGCTCTGTAACCTCATCTACACTTTTGAACAGATTTGGGGATTTTTTTTTTTTTAAATATATAAATCAAATTTTTTAAAAAAAAATTTATCTACAATTTTTATTAGTAAGCTTATTCGCCTAAATAATAATAAGTAAATATTTTAATTAGCCAAATTAAGAAAGTTTTTTAAATTATTTTTTTTTTTTAAAAGTACTAACTATTTTAAATTTTTTTTATTTAAAAATGACGAAAATGCGACTGAAAGAACACTTCACCGTATTTAAATTTTAAGTTTTAAATCAGGGTTGACATAGTAAAAATCAAATTCAATAAATCATTTGATTGTGTTACGTGATTTTTTTTGTATTTTTTATTTAAAAAAAAAATAACATCGCTGTCTTCATATTTTTAAGTTCAAAATATCATAAGAAAAATTAAGACAAGAAAATAAATTAATATAAATTTAGACATTTTATTGAGCTGGGGGAAAAAATTAATGAACGTCCAACGATATTTTTTTGCTAAATTATTGAAACTTGCAATACTGTTTTACTTTTGAATTCTGGCTTTAGATATTTACTGTAAAAGGAAGGTGAATTTATAAAATTTATTAATTTTGAAATTTCAACTGAAATGCTTTTTCTTAGATTTAATTATTATTTTAATTTATTTATTTACTAATTTATTTATTTATTACAAGCTGTACGAGTAAGACCGTGAACAACAACCCTTATTGAACAAATTTCATTAAATTAAAAAAATAAAAATAAATATAAGCTATCTAGCATCTATAAATATAAACTTATTCAAAAAGTTCATTTTATTTAACTTGTTCCATAGAATTATGTAGCATTGTAGAGGTGAATAAAAAAAGGGAACCAAAGAGAATAAGAAGCTTTAGGATTAAAATGTGCCAGCATTCAGCAATCTACCACAAAATCTTTTTATTTTTTCCATGATCATTTTTTATGTATTTGATTTAATTGAACCAATTCACTTACGTTTAATATTCTATTCAAAGTTCTAACTGTCTCTATTGACTTATTTTCTAATTATAGATAATATTTTATTTTTCTTCAAAATTTAAGTAAAAGTTTGATTTAAGGGCTGAGAGTACCAACGCTAAAAATAAATATTTTTATTTTATTTTATTATTTATCTTAATAATATAATAATAAAATAAAATAACAACACAGAACCATAAAATATTTTTAAAATAATAATATAATATAGTTTAAAATTTAAATACAGGGAATTGGTTCATCAGTTGTATTTTCGTAATTTTTATATGAAAAAAATTTAAATAGCTTGTACTTTTTTTATACTTACAATTTAAATAGCTTACTTACTATATTTAATTATTAATTATTACTTAGGCGAATAAGCTTACTAATAAAAAAGAATTGTAGCTAAAAAAAAGTCAATAAAATCGAAAAATAAAAATAATCATGATTTTTTCAATTTGATTCAAATATAAAAAAAAAAACTCCCCAACCTTGTAATTTAAACTATCTTATATCATCATTTTTAAAAAATATTGTATGGTTCTGTGCTGTTATTTAATTTTTATTATATTATTAAGATAAATTTTTAAACAAATATATATTATTTTTAGTGTTGGAACTCTCAGCACTTAAAATTTGAATAAAAATAAGTAAATATAGACAGTTAAAGCTTTGAATAAATGTAAGTGAATTGGTTCGATTAAATCAATTATTGAAGAATAAAAAGATTTTGTGGTAGATTGCTGAATTCTGGAACATTTCAAATAAAAAGCTTTTTTTATTTACCTCTACGGTATTACATAATTCTTTGAAACAAGTTAACTGCAAAAAACTTTTTTGAATAAGATTATATTTATGGATACTAAATAGCTTATATTCATTTTTTATTTTTTTTAAATTAAATTAAATTTGTGTTTAATAAGGGTTGTTGCGTCACGGTCTTACTCTTACAGCTTGCAAAATATAAAATAAATAAATCAAGATAATTAAATTTTAAAAAAACATTTTCACTGAAATTTTAAAACTAATAAATTTTATATACCTCACCTTCTTTTACAGTAAATATCTAAAGCCAGAATTCAAAAGTAAAGCAATGTTGCAGGTTTCAAAAATTCAGCAAAAAAAATATCGTTAAGTTAAACGTTGATTAATTCTTCTCAAGCCCAATAAAATGCCTAATTTTATATTAATTTTAATTTTTTTTTCTTAATCTCTCTTATGATATTTTGAACTTAAAAATATGAAAACAGTGACGTTATTTTTTTTTAATATAAAAAAAAACTAAAAACTTACATAAAAAAGATAAACTGATTAATAATTTGATTTTTATTATGCCAGCTCTGCCTTTGAATAACAAGATGGTTCGAACATGAAATAAACAACCTTGACGCTATAAGAACAGAAAGTCCTTCAAGACGCAAAAATAAATAAATAAATAAATATATCTCGTTTTTTGCCCAAATTTAGACATGAGGGCAGAATGGATAGTATATATAGCAGATAGTATATTTGCGGCGAAAATTATTTGAATTAGTCAATGCATGCATTAAATGAAAAGTATTACTAAAACTACTAATTAAGAAAAGATGAGTTTAGAAAGAATATTAAAAAGAAAGAAATTTCCGAAAATAGCAATATATAAAGATGTCTCTGTATATTAAAATTTATTAATGTGTATTAATAATTGGGAATCCGTACAATGGTGCCTGTACACCCTAACCCAGTGGTTTCCAATCGTGCAATTATTTAGATTTAAATTAAATATATATCGTTTTTTGTCCAAATTTAGACATGAGGGCAGAATGGATAGTATATATAGCAGATAGTATATTTTCGGCGAAAATTATTTGAATTAGTCAATGCATGCATTAAATGAAAATTTATATATATAGATTAAAATTAAATATATCTCGTTTTTTGTCCAAATTTAGACATGAGGGCAGAATGGATAGTATATATATAGCAGATAGTATATTTGCGGCGAAAATTATTTGAATTAGTCAATGCATGCATTAAATGAAAAGTATTACTAAAACTACTAATTAAGAAAAGATGAGTTTAGAGAGAATATTGAAAAGAAAGAAATTTCCGAAAATAGCAATATTTAAAGATGTCTCTGTATATTAAAATTTATTAATGTGTATTAATAATTGGGAATCCGTACAATGGTGCCTGTACACCCTAACCCAGTGGTTTCCAATCGTGCAATTATTTAGATTTGTTTTGAAATATTGAACACTATTTTCCAAAATTAAAAAATCCAGTAATATCATCTTTATCAAACACTACTGCACTCAGTCTGGCGGAAGAGATTATATGAAATTTAATTAACTGACTTACGTATGTATAAATAATGGTTCTCAGAAATTAAAGCATATTCAAGTCTCTATATATATGTTCTTTTAAAATATTTAGGAAATGTCTTATATTATTTTTTGACGCATTGATTTACTCTTTTGTTTATTTGCGCAGATGATATGCGCGTATCCGTGATCACAATTGTTTGTAGCAATTTTGGAGGTTAGGTCTGAATGGGTGTAAAATTAACTTGTTAACTTTTTTAAATAGCTTAAGATTTTAACTTCATTCCATTATGGCATCAAATACGGGAACAGAACAGACAACAGATGATTCCTTATACCCTATAGCGGTTTTAATTGATGAATTAAGAAACGAAGACGTTCAGGTAAGATAAAAACACTTCTTCCCATTGAAGTAGGCTCCATTGTAAATGTCACTTTAAAATGCTAAATATGGAAATTTGGGTTACCTGTTTAAAATTTTAACAAATGATTTGCTCGACATTATGTTCTTGATTTGTTGCATTAAAATATTTTAAATTTTGGGATAAAAGTTGTGCAGAATAAAAACGTTAAGTTCTATTTGATATAATTAAGGAAGGCCAAGTATTGTCATAAACATGTAAAAATATAAAATAGACAAATATAAAGTAAAATGTAGAACATTATTCATCATAAATTTTTTCTTTAAAAAAAAAAAAAAAAAAGTTAGGAAACTTTGGTTAGTTATATTATGCAAGGCATATATTTGGCTTTACAAAAGTAGATTGAATGATTTTTATATAGTTGCCTTGTTATTAGTGATGCTGCTAAAGTTAGTAAACCTGTACCAGATTCTTAATTGTATTTCTCAAATATATAATTATTAAATTTTTTAATATCCTCTTAGTCAATACGGATAGTTGCTAAATATGACTAATAAGAATGATTAAAAAAGGAAATTTTTTTTTACTATTATCACTTAATATTCACCAATGTTGCAGAAAACTGCAAAGGTATTAAAATGAAGAGTAGTTAGTGTTAGGTCCTGGTAACTGGTTGTCACTTTTTTTACATCAAATACTACAAGAGCATTAAGAGGAATAAATACAAAAAAAATTGTTAGTCATACTATGAGTTGCTGAGAACAAATAGTCGCTGTGCTTGAATAGTCTTTCTGTAACTACCCTTCATATAAAGTTCTAATGCTACTACAGTGTTTGCATAATTACCAGAACATTATGCTTTATGGAAATTTTAATCATTATTTGAAAGTAAAAAAAATAAAAAATCTTAGTTGCAGTAATAGATACAATTTCTATATAATAATTTTTAAGTTTTAGTTTAAGACTCACATAAAAATTGATTCTTAGAGAAGATATTGACTTTGCAGCTTTTCTAATTTTATGCAATTAAAGTCTTTAAAATAGTAATTTAAAACAAAAGTAAAAATGGTATCTTATATATATATATATATATATATATATATATATATATATATATATATATATATATATATATATATATATATATATATATATATATATATATATATATAGAGAGAGAGAGAGAGAGAGATTTAAATATAAGTATTAATAAAAAATTTGATAACTTTCCATGTAAAGGTTTCATTTATATCAAATATCTCATAATCTGCCAGTTTTGTTTTTTCTATTTCACATTTTTATATCAGAATTTAGATTAGTAATCCATAATGACTTTGTAATAGAAATCAATGTAAATAATATTTTAAGAAATTTAATAATAAAAAGGAAAGAAATGCAAAAGTGGTTAAAGTTAAGCAGAGTATATTAACAAATATTGAAGTAAAAGTTTATAGTAATATTTTTATTATTATTATTACACAAAAAATAATATTGAAGATGCAAAAACATATTACAAGTAGATTTACCTTTAAAAGTTGATTAGTAAGTATATATATATATATATATATATATATATATATATATATATATATATATATAATATATATATATATATATATATTATATATATATATTACCTAGAAATTCAGTATTTTCAGACTGGGTATAGGAGATAGCCTCTTAGGTAATTTATTATATGACATGCCATTGCTTGTTTAAAAATAATAGTTGCAATAATTATAATAATAATGAGTATAAATATATATTTAGTTCTTAGTATTGTTTCTTTAAGTAACTATTGAACAAATCTTATAAGTGTGTACATTAATTATCATCATAGAACCATGCTTATGAGAAAGTTATAATTGAACTAAAGACTATGCTTAGTATAGTCATTGCAAAGTTTTATAAATGAAGTATTCATTCTTAAATAATTCATATTTTCTCTTAATTTATCATAGGTCTTCATAATACTACTTTATATATTTTTTCTTTATTTTGATGTATATGAATTGTTTTCTTCAAAAATGGTTAAAAGTTATTGGGCACTAACCCTTGATAATTGCCATAAAATAAGAAAAAAGACATTGCATATTACATATGTTTACCAAAATAACCTTAATTCAAATCTGATAAAAACCTTATCATCACCTATTAATATCATATCCTTATTAAAAGTAAATTCTAAGATTGATAATGTCTAACCTGTAATATCTAAAATTAATGTATTCTTTATGTCTATTCAAATTCATCTTTTTAAAAAAATTTATGGGAAATAATCAAATGTTGAGGGAAACTTTCAAAAATTCTATTTTAAGAATATTCAAAGTTGTTAATACATCATTACCTCGTGAGTTTTAGATATTGTTATATTCTTTAGTTATTTTTTAATGACTTTGCAATATTTAATTTCATGGATGAGTTAGTCTAAATTGATGTTTTTCATATTTTCTATGGAAATGTAGTTTCTCTATATTTAATGCTAATTACAATAATTATAATTTGGTTATAATTATCCAATCCTTCTATAGATTTAAAATAACTAGGCCTTTTCATTAATTTCGAACTTATAGTTTATATTTACTCCTTAAGTTTTATTACTTTATCCTAGTCAAAAAGTGATTAATCTTTTTTTTTTTTTTTTACTCACCACAATTAATGAGCAGCTTAATTGAGAATTAGAGGATAAGTCATGATTTACACAACAGAAAAATCCAAAAATATTCTTTACATTATTACCATTGTATAAAACCCATTTTTGTATGTTACTGATGTGTGTGTTCAAAATTTATCTATTTTATCATTCATATATATAAAACCTAACCTAAAATCCATTGAAAACTTTCTATAAAATTAATTCTTTATCAATTATAAAATGTTTTACAAAATTTTCAGCAGTAAGTCAGACATTTTAAGATTTCATTGGATATATATTTTTCCTGAAAAAATATGTACAGATTTATTGAGATTTTTATTAGTAATTATTATTTTTCAGTATTTGCTTACAGTTCTTGTAAGATTTTTCTTTGTTTTTTTAGTCTTTACTGTTAAAGTATTTCTGAACCAAAAAGTGCTAGCAAATGTTATATTAAATACAAAAGTATAATCTTTGCATCTTTTTATTATAATTAGCTATTGAAAATAATAATTCTTTGAAACTTGTTATACTTTTGTTAGGGTATGATGATTGAACAATATTCTCTTACACTGTGTGAAATTCTTAAGTAGGAAGTTGAGTTAAATTTAAAATCTTATTTCTTTAGATTTAATTTATTCTTACTAATATCTCTGATGGTTTCTTTTAAGATTAAAGTTAAATATAAGAAAATTTTAAAAATAAATTAATATCCTTTTATTAAGCATCTTTTTTTATTGTTTAGTAATTTAAAAACAAAAAAAAGCAATTATGTAGCCTACTTAATTGAGAATTTTTTTTTTTTTTTTTGGAAAATATCCAAAACTGTTTTTTAATTTTCATTTCTTAACTACTTTTATTACTTTTAACAAATCAAGAGAAATTTCTTCCTATTTTGAAATTTATCCTGTTAAAGTTAAGGTTTTTATATATGAAATTAAATATTCCATTTATTTTGTAGATATCTTATCTTCAAATACCTCTAGTGTTTTCAATAGGGAGTTAATATTTTTGTTACATCTGAACCAGGCATTTTTGGGGGGAAGAATTGTCATGTCCCAATAATTGCTAAATAAAATTTGTACTGTAAACTTCTATACCTAAATTGATTGCAATTGTCTCGTACTGTAATTTTAAGAATGCAAAAATTGTTAGTAAATATTGAGACTTGTCACTTTGATCAGTTGACAGGATTTCACAATTTGAATATTTTATCAATTTGCGGACATTGTTCACCAATGTCAGTAGTTAGAGTTTGATATTCAAGAGGAAGATTTTCATTATTTATTAAAAAATTTTTAATTTTCAAACTCTAAAAATGCCTTTTATTATTAGTGATGATAAATTCTGATATGGGCTGCAAAAAAACATAATGCTTTTTAAGGTAAACTACTAGTTACTATAAAATTTTCGATTATGAATCTTAAGCTATTCAAAATTTCTTAAATATTTAAATGTTTTAAATTGCATATATATATAAATAAAAATCTAATGAAATAAAAAATTTCAGCTTCGATTGAATTCTATCAAAAAGTTATCTACAATAGCTCTGGCTTTAGGAGTTGAAAGAACCAGAAGTGAACTAATACCTTTCCTCACAGACACAATTTACGATGAAGATGAAGTTTTACTGGCATTAGCTGAACAATTAGGAACTTTTTCACCATTAGTTGGAGGTCCGGAACATGTTTTTTGCTTACTGGTAAGTTTAGTTTTGATCCAATGCAGTGGAATACTTTATTTAAAATTTTTCATTAATAGCAAGTTTTATTCTGCAGCCCCCATTGGAATCATTAGCAACAGTTGAAGAAACTGTTGTCAGAGATAGAGCTGTTGAATCCCTTAGAAAAATATGTGAAGAACACAGCACGGAAGACCTAGAAGCTCACTTTGTTCCATTAGTCAAACGATTAGCAATTGGAGATTGGTTTACATCTCGAACTTCAGCATGTGGACTATTTTTTGGCTGTTATCCAAGATTATCTGTGTCAACTAAAGGTACAGTACTTAAGTGACTAGCTTATTTAAAAAAAAATTTTTGGGGGGTTATATAATTTTTAATCTTGGACAAGTTGCGAGAGAGTGAATTGAAATAGTAATTTGTAGTAGTAGTTGTAAAGAGATCACAGATACTAACAAGAATGACTATATATATATATATATATATATATATATATATATATATATATATATATATATATATATATATATATATATATATATATATATATATATAAATTGTTTATTTGTTATCCTTTCTTTAATTTAGCCGAATTACGATCTCACTTTCGATCCTTGTGCCAAGATGACACTCCTATGGTTAGAAGAGCTGCAGCGTCAAAACTAGGAGAATTTGCAAAAGTTGTTGAATTAGATTACTTGAAGACAGATCTCATACCCATGTTTACATCTTTAGCTCAAGATGAACAGGTAATTTCTGTTTCTATACATTTAAAACTAAATTGTAAAGGAACTGATTTCTCAAATGTTTTAGGAACTCAATATTCTGTTTTTCACAGGCTGTTGTAAATGTTGGTTTTAATTTGAATTTTTTTTTTTTTTTTTTTTTTTTTATGTAAAATTGTACCAATTCAGTTTGGTTTGTCAAAATTTTTAATAAAATTAATAGGGTTAGAATTTACTGTCCTGCTTTTAATTTACTGAAATTGAATTCATGATAAGCACTTGTGAATAATTATTTTGTTTACCATAACAAGATAGTTTAAATGTTTTCTAACAAACCATAATGTAAGTACTATATATTTTGAAAGTTTGCTGAACATTAAAAATTCTTAGTTTTGTATATGTTACAGAACAAATTTTTTTTTTTTTTAATTCTTAGTGCTTTTTTCATCTTTTAATTAGAATTGTTATAACCTTCTTGCTAAAATTGAAATTTTTTCAGGATTCAGTAAGACTGTTAGCAGTTGAAGCATGTGTTAGTATGGCAAGTCTTCTTCAGCAAGATGATACAGAGACTCTTGTAATGCCAACTCTACGGCAAGCAGCAGAAGATAAATCCTGGAGAGTTCGTTACATGGTTGCAGATAAATTTATTGAACTTCAGAAGGCTGTAGGTCCTGAAATTACAAGAAATGATTTGGTGCCTGCTTTTCAATCTCTCTTAAAAGATGTGGAAGCAGAGGTTTGTTTACTTTTTTTTTGTTTAAACCGCAGTTTCTACTTTTAGCACACACATTCAAAAAAAAAGTTTACAACTTGGAATTCACATACTTTAATTTAAAGCAGCAGTTTTCAGCCTAAGTACACGCACCTCCCAAGTTATACATTAGAATGCTTAGGGAGTATTTAAGAAAAGAAATTGAATAATGGCATGTGAAAGTGAGTGTAAGCTCATGAAACCTGTATATCTATGTTTTTGTAAGTTTATAGAGGCAATCAGTAGGCATTTTGAGATCAGAACAGACCAAATATTATTTGGACATTTTTTTACTGTTTAATTTTTTAAAATCTTAGTGACATTTGGCTATTTTTTGTTTTAAATATTATTTTTTGTCATTGTGTATTTTGCACTTATGAAATCCACATTGGGTATATGATTTATAAAAGGTTTGGTAATTTCCATCCTGAGGAATGCATTGCTTTTTTCGGGAGTTTTTTCCTTTATATATATATATATATATATATATATATATATATATATATATATATATATATATATATATATATATATATATATATATATATATATATATATATATATCATTAAATTTTGCATGTGAAATTATTTGTACTACTAGTTCATCTTGCTGCATTGGTTTTGCATCCAATTATTGGCAATTTATTTTCAATTACAGCTTATACCAGCTATGACAAACCTTTAATAGTTGAGGTTACTTTTAGTACATCTATAAATTTTAGAAACAAATGGGTCACACACATACTTATTACTCTCTAATATATTTTTAATGAATGACTTGTCATCATTGCTTTAATCTGAGGGTCATATTTTGTTGTCTTCATCTTAACGCAAGCAGCACTCGTATCCATATGTATCCTGGTGGTTGATTTTATATAGTTATAATTTACACACATGCAAAAATTATCACAAACTAAATTAGCATGATTACAAAGAAACGAGTAAGCATTAACACTAAACATTGACAACTGATAAACTGCAAAGAGAATTAATTGGATAACATGCATAGGTGTATAAACTATTTCAGAAATGTTTCGTTATTATTTAATTTTAATTGGTTTTTCTAACACTTTATCGCCGCAATTGAACAAAACATTGAGAGACTAGCCTTGGAACTGACGGAAGAGTTGGAATCATCGTCATATGCAGTGTTGCATAATTTCTGAAATATATTTTAAAAAAATTTAATTTTGAGTTTCTTCCTCATCTCGTGGGTCACTGAAAAGTTGGTGGTGGTTCAGTTTGTGACCCATGGGTCACTGGTTCGTAATCACTGCCCTATACATTTTAAGTAACTGCAACTTATAATTACAATAATTTGGATTATAATGGTACAGTTGATGAAGGTGTTCTGCCAAGGTGTATATAAGTGATATATATTATATATATATATATATATATATATATATATATATATATATATATATATATATATATATATATATATATATATATATATATATATATTAGTGATGGCATCCGCATCCGCACAAAAATCAACATCCGCATCCGCATTTTCGAAAATTCAACATCCGCATCCGCACTTTCGAAAATTCAACATCCGCATCCGCATTTTCAAAAATTCAACATCCGCAAAATTCGACATCCGCATCCGCAAATTAGAAAATATGACATCCGATCCATCACTATATATATATATATATATATATATATATATATATATATATATATATATATATATATATATATATATATATATATATATATATATATATATATATATATATAATTGTAGATCAAGAGTGAGGGTGAAGAGAGAACTATCGGATTGGTTTAGCATAGGAGTGGGATTGAGACAGGGGTTTGTAATATCTCCATGTTATTTAATCTATTGATGAATGGTTTACTTAGAAAAATGGAGAGAGAAGGGAAGAGTATTACGTTGAGAAATATGGAGGGTGAATGTGAAGTGAATGTTTTACTTTTTGCAGATGATGCGGCATGTGTTGGTGGCAGAATCTGGAGAAAAGATGAGAATACTTGTGAGAGAGTTTGAAGGGAAATGTGCAAACACGAGATTGAAATTCAATCCAGCGAAGAATAAAGTTATGAGGATTGGAGGTGGGGATGAGGAAATGTGGAGGGAGGAATTGGTTTGTAGAAGTGTGAGAATGGAAATTTGAGGAGGTGAATGAATTCAAATATCTAGTAATGTTGGGTGGAAGGTAAGGGTGGGACGGAAAAAGGAATAAAGAACAAAGTGGTAAAAGGAATGAAAGTATTGGGGGACCTAAGAAAAGTATGGAAGAAAGGAAAAATTTCGAAAGAAATAAAGATAAGAATGTTTGAATGTATGTGTTCACCTTCTGTATTGTATGTGTGTGAAACATAGACGATAAGTGCTCGGTCGAGAAAAAGTTTCAATGTCTTTGAGATGAAAGATTTGAGAGCGATATATAAATTGAGAAGGATTGATAGGATTAGAAATGAAAGAATAAGGGAGATGTGTAAATGGAAGAAGGGTGTAATTGATAGAGAGGAGGAGGATGTGCTAAAATGGTTTGGACATATGTGAAGAATGAAAGAGAACAGAATGGTTGGCAAGGTACGTATATCCGATGTAGATAAGGGAAGGGTAGGGAGAGGGGAAGGCCGAAGTGGAGATGGATGGATGGATGGAGTGAGAGTGATTTTGATGGAAGGAATTTGAGTTTAGACGAGGGTAGAAGATTTGTGGAGACAGAGATGGAGGGAGGTGGTGAAAGCGTTGAAAGGTAAGAATATGTTTGTAAGGGAATTGTGGCTGGCACCACCTCACGAAAGTGGGAAAGGTGATAGTGAAATATATATATATATATATATATATATATATATATATATATATATATATATATATATATATATCCGCATCCGCATCCTCAAAAAAACATCCGCATCCGCATCCTCATCAAAATATCCGCATCCGCATCCGAACTTTTCGAAAATTCAACATCCGCATCCGCACTTCTCCAAAATTTGACATTCGCATCCGCATCCGCATCCGAAAATAAAAATAAATATGACATCACATATATATATATATATATATATATATATATATATATATATATATATATATATATATATATATATATATATATATATATATATATATATATATATATATGATTCGGACGTCGTCGAGAGTAGATGTGCCTAAAAGTAGATGGGAAAAGAAAAGCGAGAAGAATCAGAAAGAAGATTGAGGAGAGAAAAGAAGAGAGAAGGTTTATGCATTAAGATAGTACTGAACAAAAAAATTTAAAAAAAAAAAAAAAAAAAAAAAAAAAAAAAAAAAATTTTTGCATTAAAAAAAAAAATTAAAAATTGAATAAGTTTCGAAAAAATTATATCAAAATCTATAGAGGAGCAACAAATCTTTCAAGATAATGGACTTTCGGCTTAACATTAAGAATTTAAATTTGGAAACATGAGGTTTGGAAATCGACGACAGGATCGGATCATGTGAAGAGAAATAAATGCAAGGACGACAGGACTAGCCATCCGGCCTTGTGATTACTCTGTCAACGGCTTGTAACTACTCCAGAACCAGCATTGGAACTGAGAGTCTGGATAAGACTTATGGACCGGCATGGAGACGAACGAGCCGAAAAACATGATCTTTTAGAGGGCTCTGGGAGAACTTCTACAAGCAGATGGGGAAAGATGCTGGTTCCACTGACAGGGTGAAAACCCTTCCTGGGAGAGGTTGTAGATAGATAGTATATATATATATATATATATATATATATATATATATATATATATATATATATATATATATATATATATATATATATATATATATATATATATATATATATATATATATAATCAATTTTATATCAGGTCTAACTAAAGATATGAAATAATTAATGGACAATTATATTTGATTATGATAGTAGAACCCCATATCAAAATCTAATATATTGATTGTTTCCCTTCTCCAACTAAATTGAGAAGTTATCAGAATTGCAAAAACAAATAGACAACACATGCATGTATGAATGGTGCCAAACACGCACATATATTTGATATTCTGATAAGTTGTTTGCAGCTAACACTTTCTTGTAATCTTGTCGTCTTGTCATTCTTTTCAATTTAATCATGAACTCAAATTTTATATATTTTCAAAATTGTTAAAAATTGTAATCTAGGTTCTTAAGTCATGAAATATTAAATTTTATAATATATTTTGAGGGTTTTGTGTTACAAATATGCTTCAGGTGTCTAGAACTTTTTTTTTTTTTTTTTTCTCCTAAACTATATATACACTTCAGTAGAAAAACTTTCAAAGGGAGCACAGAGAATTATTCAGATCTAGTTGAAACTTTTGTGCAGCAGTTTGAAGTTTGGCACTACTCAGATATTCTTGCTGTGATTTTTATGACTTGAATATAACAAAATTGTTTTAACGTTGTATATTTATTGCTTACTACAGTTAAAGTGCATCTGAAAAACCTTTCTGGAAAATTTTTATATATATTTGGTGACCTGGCTTCTGCTCTAAATGTTCACCATACCCTTACCTCTTTAATGACTTTCATTATCTTTGTAGATTTTTTTTTTTTTTTTTTGTATTTTTAAATATGATAAATTTCTGCCCTCTACATGACAAACATTAAATTGTTATAAACATTCCGAGAATAACATTTCGGTAAATGTGCACTGTAATTAATGGTGACTTATTATTGTCAGTGCTAAAAGACATTTATTTTCAAAGAAATGTTTTAAAAGTTTAGTATTAGTTATTTATTGAGCAGTATTAGAGGTTGAATTTCGATATTTAAGCACCTTTTATTTATAAATAGGTACGGGCAGCAGCAGCAGGAAAAGTTAAAGATTTTTGTCAGAATTTAGATCCATCTGTTCAAGAGACCATTATTATGAATAATATTTTACCTTGTGTAAAAGTAAGTAAATTTTATCAGTTATACTTTAAATGTGTTTTTATTAAAATTACTTTGAGTATTGAATTTCAAATTACTTTGCTTGCAGTACTAAATTAGAACGTTTAACCCTTACTTTATTTTCAAGGACCTTGTTACTGATGGTAACCAGCATGTGAAATCGGCCCTTGCTGGTGTTATTATGGGACTCTCACCAATTTTGGGTAAAGAAAATACTGTCACCCATCTTCTTCCTCTATTCTTGTCACAACTCAAAGATGAATGTCCCGAAGTCAGACTAAATATCATTTCCAACTTAGATTGTGTTAATGAAGTTATAGGTATTCAGCAAGTAAGTTAAATTTTATTTAAAATTTTTTTTTTTTATTCAAACCTCGAAATCAGTTTCCATTATAAGGATTTATTAATATCCCACATTGGCCAGTCAGGATTAGTACAAGATTCGTATCACTTTTAAAGGATTCCTTCTTTCGTAGTTTCACGACTTTGAATCATTGACTTTTGTAATAGTTAGTTTCACTTTGAATTAGATAAAAAATTATGGGTCTCAAACATGCACCTCTTTTAAGAGAGAGACTATTTGTAAAGCTGTCAGAAAATTCAGCATTCTCCATGATACCTTTGTCAGGTTTTAATATCGTAGGCTAATTAATAATATAGGCCTTGAATATATTTTTAATTTTCTATTTCTATCAACAGCTATCCCAGTCCTTATTGCCAGCCATTGTAGAGTTGGCTGAAGACTCAAAATGGAGAGTGCGTTTGGCAATCATTGAATACATGCCTTTATTGGCAGGGCAGTTAGGGGTAGAATTTTTCAATCAATCTTTGTCAAAGTTGTGTATGACTTGGCTCGTCGATCATGGTATGAAAAAGAGTATATATATATATATATATATATATATATATATATATATATATATATATATATATATATAATATATATATATATATATATATATAATATATATAAACTGTGTTCTCTGGATATGTGTCCAAACTTTGTATATTGATTAAGATGTTAAAAATAAGAATTTTTATCAAAGTAAATTATGGTCGCAAACGCTTTGTTTAAGATATATCGAACTCTGGAGTTAGGCATCAAAGCAATGTAATATAGTTCCAATAAGCCATGGTAAAAGAAAAAGTATTACATGCATTTTATTGTTATTTATTTTACAAATTTTCTTGTGTACTCGTAATTGTAGAATATGATTTTAATAAATATATCAAAATAATAATGTAGTGTTCTCAGAAGAAAAAGCATGGATGAATGCCATTGTGAATGTTAGGTTTTACGTGACGGGCTAGTAATATAATTAATTCATTAGATAGTATTTGGGCTTCACACCTGAAAAGACAGGTTGAGAAAATATTGAGATTGTCTTGTTTGTGGAGTAATAACAAGAACTTACTCTCAGATCTTGTGCCATAATATTTAATACTTGTGGAATGTGAAATAATGCCTCGTACACATGCAACTAATGAGTATGCAGAATAGTTTGTCAAGGGATTTTGTGACTGAAACGGAATATATGCTGCAAGACGTGAATTTGTAGCGAAATTTCCCAACAAGATTTCCAACAAAATGACATTTAAATCACTACATCAAAGGTTATGGGAAACTGGTTCGTGATGTCACTCAATAATGAAGTATTGGCTCCATTACAAAATGAGCGACGAACGTACACCATATTGCGACATTTCAATCAAACTCAACAAGTGTACGAAGAGCTAGTCATGAACTGGAAATTCTATTTACATTTGTTTGGAAGACCCTTTCAGAAGATGAGCCCCATCCATACCATTATCATCGTGTACAGAATTTATTACCAAATGATGGTGTGCTCAGAACATTGTGTAAATGGTTTTCAAATCAATCTCAAACTTTTGACCATTTTAAAAATACCAGGAAAGTTATTTTTAACCAAAGGAAGAGTCATGTATGGGCTAATGAAAATCTGTATGCAATATGGCAGGATAACTTTCAGCATGAATTTCAAGTCAATGCGTGGCTGGGGATATTAAAAGATGCTTTAATTGGTCCACATTTCTCTCAAATTGTTTGAACACCAAAACACTTCTCAACTTTTTGAATTATAATTTTAATGTGTTAAAAATGTTCCTTTACATTTGAGGTTGAATTTATGGTTTCAATTAGAAGGTTGTCTTGCTCACAATGGCAGATGCCCTCGACAAAACTTAGTCATTTTGCAGGAAGATGGGATTGCCTGTGGTTAACCTACATTATGTCCAGCGCATTCAACTGACCTTTTAACTTCTGTAAATATATCACCCGTATTCTATAATACGTGTCCTACTACAGATAATTATCATACTATTAACGTAACTTTCTAATAGAGATGTACCGATAGTATCGGTATCGGCAGTATCGGCCATTTTCTTGGGTATCGGTATTGGTTAATATGGCTGATACTTGGCCGATACTCCGATACTTTGAATTCGACTACTAAGTGATGTCTTTACTTTAAAGGAGTTTATTATGCCATGTTTGAATAATAGCGTTTTTTATATTTTGTCTTTTCTGCTGATTAATTGAGGTCTCTTCTTTCATTATTTTTATTCTTTATATTGTAGCTAGTTAAAGAATCTTATAAATTGTAATCATGTTAAAACATAAAAGCGAGTAGCTAAACTTTGTTAATACTTACTGGAAAATGGAAATGGAAATTTTTTTTTAATAAACACAAACATAAAAAAGTTATTAGTATTATATTTGCATTTATTATTCCAAAAAGATAATATTTTAATTTATAAAATATACTTGGGCACAACCAAATATGAAATACATGACTAAGTATTGGTTGTACAGGGAATGCAATCCTCAGTTGCCTAGCAGTACACAAATTTTCTATCTTATTACTGTGTATTTCTTATAATAATTAAAATATCGGTATCGGCACCTAAAAAAAATAGAGTATTGGTATCGGCCTCTTTACTGGTATCGGTACATCTCTACTTTCTAATAATATTGATAATGTATTCTAGATTTTATTAGAACGTACTGTACAGTTTTATGTACACTATTCTTCCAATTAGAACACTACACATTGAGTAATAAAATTTACACTCAACTAGTTTTTTCTTGTTTCATAAGGTGTGAAGCTCAGAAACTATCTACATTTTACTACAGTGCGATATTTTAAAAAAAATGTCCTTAATCTACCCTTTCACTTCTGAGTACACTAAGATGTATGTATCAGTTTCAGAGAATGAGTACATTCACTGACACTACATTATTTTGATATTTATTAAAAGCGTACTCTGGAATTACAAGAGAAAATTTGTTATAAAATAAAAATTAATGTAATACTTTTTCGTTCACCATGGCTTATCGGAACTATATTATTACATTGCTTTGATTCCTAACTCCAGAGTTTGATTATCTTAAATGAAGCGTTTGCGACCTTAACGTAATATGAAAAAATTCTTATTTTTAACATCTTAAATTATGTACGAAGTTCAGACACTTAACCCTGTGAATGCCGTGTTTGTGTGTGTGTATATATATATATATATATATATATATATATATATATATATATATATATATATATATATATATATATATATATATATATATATATATATATATATATATATATATATATATATATATATATATATATATATATATATATATATATATATATATATAGCAGACAATTTTAAGCACTGTTTCTAACAAAATGGTTAATACTTTCAAAAAATTTGCATTGTCTTATATAAATGGTGTATAATTTTAAAAACTTGCACCAAAAGACTTACAATTGTTTAAAAATATTTTTCCAGTATTTGCAATTCGGGAAGCTGCCACAAATAATCTTAAAAAACTGGTTGAGAAGTTTGGTTCTGATTGGGCTTCTCAAAATGTTTTACCAAAAATTACAGCTATGTCCCGCGACGGAAATTATCTTCATAGAATGACTTGTCTCGCTTGCATTAATGTAAGTATTCTAAATACTTATCCAGGTAAAGTGATATTTTACATTTTTTAAACCTTTTTAGATCGTTTCATTCTTTTAGCTTATTTGTTGAAGAAAGTTTAATTTGCAAACCTAGTACTTAATTGTTTATTTACCAATTCTTATAGGTTGTTGGTGAAGTTTGCGGTAAAGATTTGACCACAAAAACTCTTCTACCCACCGTTTTGGCTTTAGCTAATGACAATGTCCCAAACGTTCGTTTTAATGTTGCCAAAACTCTTCAGATTATTGGTCCTTTTATTGAAAAAGAGTGAGTAGTGAAGCTGTGTATATTATATATATATATATATATATATATATATATATATATATATATATATATATATATATATATATATATATATATATATATATATATATATATATATATATATATATATATAATATATATGCGGTTTTATTTAGAGAAAAATTGAAATGTACAGGTTGGTGCCATAATACTTGACACGAACAATATATCTTGAGTACTTACTATTACCTTGATACTTTGATGTACTTAACATGGACTTAGTACTTTGTGAGCTGTTACTTCCTCTTGTTGCAGTCCTTTAGGCGATTTGGTACAAACTGAGTAAGGAAGATTCAAAACTCGAATCTCCAAGAGTTGATGAACCAGCTTAGGAACTGATGATGTGTCCCGTTCCTTAAACGACTTTTCCTGATGGCCTAGAGGTTTTCTATAGGGTTCAAGTCTGGACTATTTCCTCGCCAGTCTTTGATGCGTTGTATCGCACAGAATTCGAGCCATTCCTTGATTAGGTTTGCTGTGTGCGAGGGTGCATCGTCCTACATAAAGACCACTCTGGCAAGTCTCAAAGCAGTCCTCAACATTGTCTCACAGGAGCTCAGAGTACCTATCCTTGTTCACTGTGGCCTGTGTGTACTTTGGGTCAAATGAATCGGCGCAAGGTCGCATCCTCACCTTTCTTCCCCTGGTTACCAGTCACACTGAACGTTACTTCATTACTCCATAGCAACCATTTTAGATCCCAATCTAAGTTCCTCTTACTATAGGTAACTTTCTCCTTTCTTTGCATGTTTTTTACTAGGGGTTTTTGCTTGACGAACGTTAAATGAATTTCATATCAGAATGTAGGTGTTGCTGGATGGGTTTCACTGGGATTTCTTGAAGTAGACGTGGGTTCTTTAAGTTTCTTAGCATTTATTCTAGGCTCGGATCCCACCTGCCTCTGTATAACTTTCTCTGGGATGTTGCACTCGGTCTATCTGGCCTCTTATTCTGGATTGGTACATTGCTGAATTTTCACTGTCCAACGCTGAACACTATGAAAGCTTACTCTGTTTAGGGAATCAATTCCTTTGCATGGACCAACGCTGCTGTGGTCGGGTTTCAGGTTCTTACAACCTCCCATCGCTTTACTGCAACAATAAATAGGCTTGTGGGGGCAAACGAAAGTACCCCAAGTTCAGATAAAAGAAAGCCAACCTTCACGCACTTAGAATGACAAAAACAAGGTGACTAATATTTCTCTGGCTTTTACAGTTCTTCCCTTCACCAACCTCGTACTTCTGTCACACCAAGTTAATTGGCGTTTTCGATTCCCCTATAGCAAACTTTAAATTATGATGATTAATGTATTTGATCTGCGAGAGAGTTAGCAGACCTTAATTGTAGATCTTTCTGTTCAGTTTGCAAGAGGAAAGGGGGGGGGGGGGCGAGAACGGGTCATGTTGCCTCACGCTCAAGCGCGGTCGGGAGAAGTCCTTGGAGGTTGCTCTTGTGAATTCATAAGCCTCCTCTTTGGATTTTTCTTTTGAACCGCCAGTAGCTTAATGGTTAAACTCTATGCTTTAGTGCTATAGGGCCCTGGTTCGATTCCCCTATAGCAAACTTTAAACTATGATGTTTAATGTATTTGATCTGCGAGAGAGTTAGTAGACCTTAATTATGTATATATATATATATATATATATATATATATATATATATATATATATATATATATATATATATATATATATATATATATATATATATATATATATATATATATATATATATATATATATATACGTAACATACCCACAATTGTGGGGTGGTGTATACTGCAGGCCACATCCATTCAAACTCACCCCTTACACCAATCTTTTCCATTAATTCCTATCCTTCGTCAAACGCATGCACTCCCAATTCATCCTTCTATCCCCTTAACAGCTTGACATTACTCATCTAACTTCCCCTCGGTCTCCCCCTATCTCTCACACCCTCCACTTCAGAAACAAATACCCTTTGAGACATTCTCTCCTCGTTCATCCTGCAAACATGCCCAAACCACCATCAAAGCATACTCTGTTCAGTTCTCTCCACCATACTCTTCCACCCACACATTTCCTTTATTCTACCATTCCCTTAATTTAATTCTACCAGCATCACAAACCGCCCTCAGACCTTTAATTTCGAAAACTTCTATTATTACTCACTTTCTCGCATTCAACCTATATACTTTGTTCCTACACAACATTCTTCAAAAACCATCTCCCTTGGTAACCTTTCTCTACTCTAAATATCCCTCAAATCGCCCAACACCTTCTCCCCTTCTCTTATCCTATGCCCAATTTCATCGCCCATTCTAACGTCTCCCTGCCTACCTTAATCTGTAAATCATCATCTCTACACCCGTTTACCCTGTCTCACCATTTTTCATCCACAACACTTTACTCTTAAGCCCAATTCATCACAACCCTTTACAAACTCATCCACCAATACTTTCAAATTCTCCTGTGTTTCAGCCAAAAGCACATCATCATCATCTGCATACACCAACACATTTGCATCCCACATACCATGTTGCTCCCTTATTCTCACATCTTTCCCTACCCTATCCACCTTTCTTACCACTTTCTCAATAAATAAATAACCCCGGAGACATTACACAACTCTGCCTTAGACCATTATTTACTTTAAAAAACTGTCTCTATTCTGTTGACTCTCACGCATGGTCTACTATACCTAAATGATGCTCTAATACCTTCATATATATATATATATATATATATATATATATATATATATATATATATATATATATATATATATATATATATATATATATATATATATATATATATATATATATATATATCACCATTCTCAAATACTCCTGTAGGTGCAAGCACCTGTCAGCCTTCTCGAACAAAATTCCTCCATCTCCCACGATCACCATACAACATCGCCTCTTCCACTTCTCCACTTCTTCCATAGTTTTTCCTCTCTCTCTCCATCTCATCCTCGGTCTTCCCACTCCTCTCCTTCCCTCCGGCCTCCATTCGTAATACCTTCTTGCATATCTATCCTCGTTCATCCTCCTCAACTGTCCTCTCTCCACAAGGTCCCAGCACACTCTCCATCCTTGTCACTCCCGCTATCAACCTTAGCACCTTCATTTCACAAGCCTGTATTTTACTTTTGGCTTTTGTATTGAGCGTCCAGACCTCGTGTCCATACATTAATACAGGTCTCATTATGGTTGTATATAAAATGGTTTTAACCTTCTTCGAGATGTTCTTATCCTTGAGCAATGGGTACAGCAAGGCAAATATTCCATTAAACTTTTCAATTCTGTGGTTCAGCTCCAAAGACATATCATTTTTAACACCACAGTATATATATATATATATATATATATATATATATATATATATATATATATATATATATATATATATATATATATATATATATATATATATATATATATATATATATATATATATATATATATATATATATATATATATATATATATATATATATATATATATATATATATATATATATATATATATATATATATATATATGCATTTACTTTGTTAAATATTTTTTTTAAAATAACAAAAATGTGAGAATCGTAAAAGTGGAAGGAAAATTCTGACTCCGATTCCATGAAAATTGATGATTCTTCCAATTTTTTGGATGTCGATTAATCGTATCACTATATATATATATATATATATATATATATATATATATATATATATATATATATATATATATATATATATATATATATATATATATATATATATATATATATATATATATATATATATATTTTCAGACCACTACACTCCCAAGGTTAAACCAGTTCTTGATCGTTTAAATGATGATGCAGATACAGATGTTAAATATTTTGCTTCAGAAGCAATGACAGGTATAAATTTTGTTATTATTGTATGAATGAAAAACTTCATCAGCACTACTAAAACATTAAACTTTACTATTTTTATGGTATATATATATATATATATATATATATATATATATATATATATATATATATATATATATATATATATATATATATATATATATATATATATATATATATATATATATATATATATATATATATATTAGCTTGCCATTATGGCAAGAATTAAAATTAAGTATTGATAGTTAAATGGCTTTTGGAAGTGTCTCTAGTAATACAATAATGATAAATCGTCACCCCCCCCCCCCATTTCTAATTACCGTAAGGAAAAAATTAAAATCTAATAAATACAAAAGAATTTTATTAAAGACTAATGGGACTGGTGTGGCTATATATTCTGGGCCAGTGGATGAAATCTGGGCTCGATATTGGTGATGGCGGGCTTCAATATAATTTTTATGTTCTTCAGACTAGATTTATGCTTTGTTTTAATAGATTTAAAACTTCTCGCGACACTTACTTTGAGAAGCTCTGATGAAAAGGCGATTAGGGTATTTAATTTGTAATTTACCCTTCGTTATAAAGATTAAGAAGGAAATTTGTCCTATTTCACACCTACCTTAGAAACCTCATCAAAGCAAATATTATTGAATGAAAGTTTCTTCAGCTTGTAATCCCGTTATTAAAAATCAATATATTTTTTTCTTTATCGCTACAAAGTTTTAAAACTAATAAACTATCACTGTATAAAGAGACACTTCAAAGTCAAATCTCATGAAGTCTGTTCTGAAGTATTTTGAAATGTTGCTTTATAAACTTATTTCAAACACTTGTTACTCCTATTACTACTAATAAATTGATTGAAAAATAAATAAATTTGTATGAAAACTTTCAAAAGTAAAAAAAAAAAAAAATAATTGGAAAGTAATTAAATTCAATATTGACTAGTGGTTGGCTTATAATGATTTCAAAGAAATTTGCTTTAAGTCTTAGGTGGTCTGCAATTTTTATTTTTAAGTTGGGGGGGAATTACAAGAGTCTTCTCTTATTTCCCTGAAATTTGATTTAATTTTAAGGTTAAGAACCTGTTTTTATTTTATTTGGTAATTTTTTTTTTCTTTGCTTTTTTTTCATAGCCATTTGGTAAAAAAAAATGTTATTAAAAAAATGATCATGTCTTCAAAGTTGATGGTAAGTAAAAATGAGAGAAGATTCTTGTCTCGCTTAAAAGTAAGCGAGAAATTAAAATTCTCCTCATTGGTGTTTGTTTCAGGAGAAATTCTAAAAATCTCCTTATCAGTTATCTTAAAATGCTAACCTCTGAGTATTCATTATTCCTTGCGCATGATATAAGATAATCACATAAGGCTAGTCATTTTTATAGTTGCTTTAAAAGTAATATGAAATTATATAAATGTGAATAAGTTGACCTTGCAACTGCGTTTCTCTAGTAGTCATCTCTCATTATTGCTTTATATATATAAAAAAAAATAAACTTTTGTATTAATTTCTTGATTCTTGAGGGACATTTCTTGGAATTAACCTTTTATTTTGCATGCGTGTTGCATGGGTTATTGTGATGATACTCTGATGATGAAAGAAATTCTATAGAAATAATTCATTGTTAGCTATAATAGTTGGCGATTAAAATTAAAAATCTTTAGTAGGAAATTATTCCCCTTTTGATGAAGTTCCTTTTAAATTGTTAGGGATGCATTTGATACTATGGTATCAGTATTTGTGAAACTTTTGCCCTCAGAATAGAATTTAGTCTAATAAATAGGATGCTCTGATACCATGGTATTATTATTTGTAGTAGTTGTAAATAATAGATTGTGTGTGTGTTTGAAAAGGTTTTCCTGTTTTCAACTGATTAACCAGTTTATATGGATCTCTCTGTACATAGACGAGTAAGGGTCAATGTATGGAAGAATAAATTTTGGTGTCGATGCAAATTTTTTTTTGTTGGATGTTAGAATTCCTCTCTGCTCCCTCCCTTTCCAATCAAATGTATTGTGGGTGTTACTGAATGACATGTGATCGAAGACAGCTGTTTTAAAATGGAAATACTTAATCATAAATCATTTCTTTTTTTAAATGGAACTTTTGTTTCAGGTATGGCTCCTTTGTTCACATGAAATGTCAACAAAGAAAAAATAGTGAAATAATTTTGTTGTATAATATGAAAATTAACAAAAGTAAGCAGAAATTTCTTTCGATTTATTTCTTAAACGTTTCTTCCTCCGACATTTCTGTTATTTTCATTCTTTCTGCTGAGTTTTTCTTTTTACTCTTCGTAAAGTTAAAAATAAAAATACTTTATAAGATTAATTGATTGTATAAAAGTTAACTCTTGTAGAAATAATTATTGTATTATAAGATTTGTAAATGTTTAGTATATGAGAAAGGATATTATTATTACTACTACTACTGAAGGGCCATGTTTTAAACTGAACCTTAAATATATCTCATTTTGGGGTTAATAAAAAATTTTTATTTATTAAAATCATCTATTTATGCATTCAACATATTTATATAGTTGTGTATATATATACTTTTTAGCTTAGAACTTTGTCTACATAAAAAATAAATACTTTTTCATAAAATTATTCACATTGAATTTAATAACAAAATCTTTATCATTAAAATATTGTATATAAAAGAAACATTGCTTTGCTATGTAACAAATTACCAAAATTATTGTAAAAGAAAGAACCTAATTAAAGTATGTAAGAATTATTTGTTTCCTTTTTATTTATTTGTATGTTTTAAATACCTTTAAAGAAAATAAATAAATAATTAATAACTTTGGAAAACTTACATTTAAAAAAAAAAAAAAATGTAAAATTTATATGGTGAAATGGACTGTGACTAGCAACACCTAACAAGTGAAAGAATCTTAAGTCTCTCTGAGAATTTGGCAAACTTATTTCTTAAAGTAAAATATTTAAACAATTTGATCAATAAATTACCATTTAAAAAACTTAGCAGTTTGGAAGCTTTGAACTCAAAATTGTTATTAAATCGATCTGGCTTAGGGAAAAAAAAAGTATGGAGTGGATGGGATTGGCACATTTAAAAAAAAAAAAAAAAAAATCTGGCATTCGTTGAATTATAAAATATGCCCAATTCCTCAACCATAAAATAAAAATTTAGCATTATAGAGAATGTATTATACTTTTATTGCAACATATACTGGAAAATAAACACGTACGAGAGTCGTACGGCAAAATAATGTATTCCAGAAGCTATAAAGCCTAACGATTTCATCCATTCCGAACAAAGTGGGGTTTTATAAATTTGTTGTATATTATGAAGGTTAAGTACTTGGAAAGAAAATTTAAATTTGTAGATAAAAATACTACAAATATTCCTTAAAATGGGTTCCTTTGTAGTATTTAATAATATGCCCGACCCAACCACCAGAAAAATAAAAAAAGTGTGCCTGACGTGATATATATTAATATATAAAACCACATTTTTATTTTTCTAGTGGGCCACGGGAACTACGGTTTTTACCATCCAAGAAAAAAATAATCCAATCTCAACAGTGTTAAAGTTGAAACGTCGTTTTTAGCAATCTAAATGGAATGTTACAAGTAAATAACAGGTTAAATTTGTTTAAAGCTTTCAATACTGTAAATTTATATATATATATATATATATATATATATATATATATATATATATATATATATATATATATATATATATATATATATATATATATATATATATATATATATATATATATATATATATATATATATATAACACTACGTTTTTTCAACTTCGATGAGTTTCATAATTAGTTCTTTAATGGTTTTTGTGGCTTCTGATGCGTTGGGAATCAAAAATCTGCAAAAAAAAAAAAATTCTTTAGAATCTACGATTAAAAGAAATTTATTAAGTACATTTTACTCTTGACTGCAGTGCAGTATATTTCAAGTTTGTTTCTTTATAAAATGTAAAAGTTATTGCAATAATTCGTTTCTTTTTTTTTTTTTTTCATCAGTACACTCAACACCTCTAATTAATAACCAGTCGATTTATTGAAGAAAAAAAACATTTATTTTTTGGCAAGCTCCTTTTTGCAATCAAATGTTATTGTTAAGATATACTAAAAATTCACCTGAAAAATAAATAATTCTACAATCTTATTGCAAAAATACTGAAGAACCTACCTATCCATATCTGTTATCGTAATATCTCCATCAGGTAACGTCGATCCATATTTAAAAGTTATCAAATCAGGATGTTTCTTTTTGGAGGTGATCTTAACGATGGACGCCAGAGTTCTTCTGGCGGTAATATAGCCTTGATTTTTACGATCTTCTGCTTCCTTAATTACATACATAAGATTTTCCGTTAGAAGAAGATGACTGCAACATAAAAATATATCCACATTCAATAACAATCTTCATTTAATGGTTAATTATCTCTATGCAACCCAGTAATATGAAGTTTATGGCAAAATTTCTGCGATTTTCAATATTTTTTAAAAAAAAATGTATTACTGAATAGAGTTACTTGCACTAAAGTGATAATAGTACCGAGAGTTAAAACACCAATCCATGTAATATGTTACAGATTTTTCGTAGCTATACTCTGGGGGTGTTCCACGGTCAAGATTCTTTAATGATTTTGAAGATTACTAAAGCGAAGTGTCCCACGAGTTTGACTGCAGTAATTTTCTGCTAAACTGAACATAGAAATTTGCATCTTCAATTTTCATTTCCACAATCTTGGTCACGTGATGTAAACAAACATGTAGGAGTTAGGCCAAGTCTTTTATCAGAATAAGTAGATTTGTTTGAAAATTATTACGGATAATTATTTTAGCCTTTTCGGATTATTAATTTGTTTTAAATGAAGCAAATTAATTATTTTCAATTCGCAATTTCGTTGGTTCCAATGTTTTTATCACAGCTGCCGCCAAAATCTTTAAAATCGTCGATTGATTCATGTGCGTTATCCTGTATTCTTGCATATTAAATTTATGATATTAATTAAATTAAGTGATTGATTAAATTAGATTTTAAAATACTTTTACGTTTGTTTATATAGATCGGCTGTCAATTTCTACAGCGAAGCGTCCCACGAAAATCAAAGAATCTACTCAATATTTTCACTGCAGCTGGCTTAAGCGTAACATCACGCTTGATTTCGTGGAACACATCCTCTATCTGGCTGCAAATTCTGAAGTCATGCATCCACATTTTCTTACCTGCATTTTCCTTGGACTGAAAACGCTTTTCGTATAATCCTTCTATCTTTCCCTGCTATGAGCATTTTCACTCTATTTCCACTACCAGATTTTTAGGTCTTACAATTCCATACCTCCTATATTTTTTTGTAATATCAATGAAACAAATAATAATAACAGTAGTAATAGTGGTGGTAACTTTACTAAGACGTATAAAGTTGAATGTGTAAGTAAATTACATAAAAAACTGAAAATAAATAAGCTGTCATTCCTAAAACAAATTTTTTTTGTATATTCCCTTATAAAAACCTAAAAAAATACGTCCCATTTCAAAAACAACATCTTGTCCTTAAATAAAGTTAAATGTGGAATAAATTTCAAAGTAATTTTCACCCTTAAATACTGATAAATAACTTTAAACAAAAAACAAAGGTTATATCTCGCAAACACTCTTTGGTATTACAAGCAATGAAATACACCAATTAACATACGATTCGTAAACTAACCTTGAAAACATATAACCATTTTCTCTAACTTGATTGCATTTGAAGGAATGTACAATTTCAGAGTTCTTCATAAACTGAGAAACATCAACTAATTCGTAAAGTCCATTCTTTTCGTCTTCTCGCCCTCCTGCATTGAAAATCACAACATTTAATCCATCAGAGAGAATCACACTTACAAAAAGTACAAAATCAGAATTCAAAGAAATTTCAAAAAATTCCTTGTCGATATATATATATATATATATATATATATATATATATATATATATATATATATATATATATATATATATATATATATATATATATATATATATATATATATATATATATATATATATATATATATATATATATATATATATATATATATATATATTACTGCCAGTATCGTCCTCATCCTCTTGAATGCTGAAAACATCTGGACTTTTGTACAGTTTTCCTTTGTCTTTTGGGTTAACATGTCGACCAACAGGAGTATTACTGCCATTAGGATTGGTAATGTAGTCAACCAATTTTCCCTTCATTTCGGATGACTAAATAATAATAATAATAATATTCATACATGTACGACTGGCTTTAAAAACAGCAAATGAAACAAGAAATTATGTAATTCAAAATTTTTATGTGTCGAAAATACAAATTAAATAAAAATTTACCTTCGATTTAAAGAGCGTAGAAATGGAAGAAAATTTATTTAGAAGAGAGTCTTGAGGAGTGTTTAATGGATCATTTGTTATAATCATACTGTCATAGTCTCCTGACTCTGAAACCTTTGAGCTCTCACTTTCAGGTGAACAGACGATACATTTTTTCGAATCATGGTCTGCCAAGTTCCCATCTAAGTTATGCGCCAAAAGACTATGGAAAGCTGCAGATAATAACAGAGAAGATTCAATTACTCACTAGGTAAAGTCTTAATAAAACTTTTAACCTTCAAGATTTATTACCACCATCATCCACTCACATGAAACCATAATTCACTTATTTAAAGATATACCTTGATATCCGCCTTTCGCCAAACTCACATACTGTGTCTTTCTCTGCAAAAATGATGCCACTACCATATGAACATACTGATCTTCAGCTTCTCTTCCAGACCCGATAAAGCAGAGATGTTTTCCACAGCCAGGGGTGCCTGACGCAAGAGCTTGACGTTGTGCCATAAAAAGGCCTTGGACGGCAGTTTGAAAGGACGTAGGTTGTTGTAGCATCTATATATATATTATTATATATATATATATATATATATATATATATATATATATATATATATATATATATATATATATATATATATATATATATATATATATATTATATATTATATATATTATATATATATATATATATATATATATATATATATATATTATATATATATTAATATATATATAAAATAATCAAATATAAAATCTTCTAATTTAAAAAAGCAATTTTCAAATTTAAAAGTAAAAAAAATATGACAATTATTTACAATTAAAAAAAAAATTTTTAAGAAATTGACTGATACGTGAATTGTAGTCAAATGGATAAATATTCAATTAAAAAATTTGAAAACCTACCAAATTCGAGTCTAAATGAAAAGCATTCGGTAAATGGCCTGCATTGTACTGTTCAGATGGACGGCAATCCACAAGAAAAAATCCCACCTATATATATATATATATATATATATATATATATATATATATATATATATATATATATATATATATATATATATATATATATATATATATATATATATATATATATATATATATATATATATATATATGAAATATAAACATCTTCGGCCTTCACATAAACCAAAAAAAAATGTCTTGGAAACCTCACATCACAATGGTTGCTAGGGCTGCCTCAAACAAGCTGGGAGTTCTGTTTAGACTGCGAGAATTATTTTCTTCTTCCCAGTTACTCCAATTATACAAGGGCCTCATCTGCCTTTGTATGGAGTACTGCTCCCATATCTGGGGTGGCTCAGGTTTCACCCGTGGTTTTTTTTTTTTTTTTTTTTTTTTTTTTTTTTGGATAGGATTGAGTCAAACCTTATAAACTGTTCCACTCTTTCTAATTCACTTGACCCTTTACCTTTGCGACGTGACGTTGGTGCCTTGTCTCTTTTTCTATAGGTACTACAGCGTCAAATATTCGAGTGAACTGTCCACTCGCATACATCCACCTTTACAGCATCCTCGTAGCACAAGGCATGCATTGTCTCTGCATATATTTTGTGTGGACATAGGCAACTCATGGGTTGTCCGCTGTGGTACCTCCACCTTTCCGGCCGTCTCTGTTTTGTGGAACTCTCTCCCATCTTGTGTTTCCTGCTGACTTTGATCTCAATTTCTTTAAACCAAGCGTCTGAAGTCACCTAAGAAATTTGCGTAAGGTGGGACCAATAGGTTTTTTTCATTCATTTTATTTTTATTCCTTCTAACACCCCCTCCTTGACTAGGGCTTTGCCGTGAGTGGTGGATATATATATATATATATATATATATATATATATATATATATATATATATATATATATATATATATATATATATATATATATATATATATATATATATATATATATATATATATATATATATATATATATATATATATATATATATATCAGGGATCACTCCAATCTCGTCAAACTTTTCTATTCTCTAAAACGATTCTAATGACGAAGAGCTTAAAATTTCGGAATCCTTATATATAAAAACAATTAATCCCATAATCCTTCTTTGTCACTTGTAATTGTTTGATCTCTCTTTCATTCTTCTTTCTTTCCTTTTCTCTCTTCTTGTCTTGTCTATTTTTCCCTTTATTTATTTACATTTTCTATTCTTGTTAACATTCCTTCTATATTTAATGTTTTGTTTTTTTTTTAATTTTTAAGCTTCACATATTTTCAATAATTTAAAAAAAGAAAAAAAAAATAAAAAAAAATAAAAAATAAAAAATTTAGTCAAATGCATTTCACAAAATTATGTTCATTTTATTTTCTGACCTGAAATTCATAAATATTTTTTTAAAAAAAATTTAAAGTTTAATATATATATATTTATATATATAATATATATAAATATATATAATATATATATATATATATATATATATATATATATATATATATATATATATATATATATATATATATATATATATATATATATATATATATATATATATATATATATATATATATATATATATTATTTTACTTGTTCTATTCCGTCGGGAGCTTCTTCTACCATATCCGTTATTTCCAATATTTCCTGTGACGAGACTGGCAAACAAAGCGCTTGCGACAATGGTAAGTTCCCAACAAAATTTTCACTCTCACTGTTACCCATATAGACTGAACCAAATATTAAGGTTGAAAATTCCTGTAATAATAATAATAATAATAATAATAATAATAATAATAATAATAATAATAATAATAATAATGTATAAATATTAGAATATGAAACATAATTATAGTTACTTAAAAATAAAGATAAGATGGCAATTTACTGCCATTTTTTACTACTATTTAAGAAACAAGATCCTAAATGAACCCTAAAATAAAAATACGTAAAAAGAACAACTATTTTGAGTGGGTAAAAAAAAAAAAAAAAAAGTGTTTCCGAGGAAAAAAGTAAAATAAAGGTTAGGATTTCATAAAGGACATTGCAAAGCAAGATTCTATTAAAGACGATTTAGAAAAAGACAAATTATGAAGAGATAAAATGAAAGATTTTGATACGGAAGAAGTTAAACTGAAGAAGAGAAGTAAAAACAAAATCAGGATGGATAAGACTTAAATTTGAATACGTTGAAGAATTCGACTGTCAATCAGAAGAAATAATGATGATGGAAACCTTGTAGAAAAAAGTATGCAGAAGACAATGGTATAGACTAGAAGGGTGGCAAACTTACAAATATATTTATAAAAAGTTTGCAGATAAAACAAACTTCCTTTTGATACCAAAAATGGTGAGCTGGAATCAGTACTTGAATTTGGGTGAACAGTTGTACTAAAGGAAATGTCATTAAATTTGAAACCTATAATTTTTTTCCTCCTTTCATTATGCTCGTTCTACAGAGAAAACTTTATGCATATTAAAAGTTTACATATTTAAATTTACAGTTCAGTATGCAGCGAGTCCCTTTTAAATAAAAATTAATAATAAGCGTCTTGAATTTAGAATTTGAGTAAATTCTGTATCCTTCACACATTGTAAAGTCATATTTTACCAATGTTTTAGGATATTAATAAAAGGATATGTACAAATGGGATTAATGTCGATTACTGGCCTAATAATAAAGCCAATAAACAATTTTCCTTAATATGACACTTTTGTCAGTCATAAAAAAATGTAAATATTGTTATGAAATAAAAAACACAAATTAGGAAAGTATACTATAGAATTTTGAAAATATTATTCGAACAGTGAAATTATTTCAACATGTAATATTCAGTTTAATTACAAATGGCATTTAGACTCTAGAGAATATTAGCTAAATATGTTTTGGTATCTCGTATGGGCAGTAATTTTAAAAAACATGGAACTGGAACCATAATTTTCAGTTTCACATCACTGTTGCACATTAAGTACTAAGTTCAAGGAATATATAATCAATCTTGTTTCTATTGTAAAAAATCTTAGGCATAAAAAGTTTTCCAATTTACAAATTTCTAAAATTAAAATTTTTAATTAAAAATACAAATTAACATTTAATCAAACATACTTTTTTGAATGTATTTGGAGTTTTCAGTGCGTAATAGCGAGCCAACGAACAAAAATCTGGAATATCTTCAATGTTCAAAGCAGTTGGGATATTGGTCAACGTTTCAATAATTTTCTCTCTACTTTGTTCCTGCTCGAGCATGCTGATTATCTGATCTCTGATAAAAGAAATAAGAGATTCGTTTGCTATATGGATATATCAGGATGCAAATTTAATGAGGTAAATAGGATTGATTTCTAAAATTACAATAAAATAAAAATAAATTCAAAATCTATAATCAATCTTATGTAAAATCTGTAAAACATATTGTTCCATTTGGTATTTCTAAGGCATTTAAAATTAATTAATAAAATATAATTAGAGGCTTTTATAAATTTAAATTTTGATACGTTTGTGACCTCTATAACAGCTGCAATGGAACGACCAAATAGAAAATCAGAAATAAAGTTACAAAGTGAAGGATAGAATCAAATGAGGCAAGATCACAAATTCCGATCTTTTACCATACATTTTCGAAAGCTTTTAATATAATCAGGATAATGGTAAAAATAAAAATCGCAGTACTCTCTACAGAAGGAAAACCACCTATAGGAAAGAAAATATTTTCATTAAAATTTTTCTTTCATTGACCAGATATTAAGTTAATCTTTTTTTTTTTTTTTTTTTTTTTTTTTTTTTTTTTTTTTCCCTCCGGTGGGCAAAGGCCGGAGGCCTACCAAATTCCACCGGAGTTGGGAAAGATCTATTATCATGGTCGATGGTGGCCGACGTGTACAGATACACGGCGTTTGAAAGTATGCAAGTCAAAGGAAGTTGGGAAAACAGATGAAGGGAGTGTGTTCCAGACTTTACCAGTAGAGTATATGTAAGACTGAGCATAGCGGTTAAGTCTGGGGTCGGAGAGTTGGACAGAGAAAGGATGAGAATGTATAGAAAGGCGTGTCGCACGAGCTCTTCTCAATGGAGGAGGTATGCGACGAGAGAGTTCAGAAGAGCAGTGTCCGTTGTAATAGCGATAGTAAAGAGAGAGTGACGCAACAATTCGACGGGCAGAAAGAGATTGAAGAAAGTTAGTAAGAGCAGGAGAGTTGATGAGACGAAATGCCCTTGACTCCACCTTCTCTAGGAGAGCTGTATGTGTGGAACCACCCCAGATGTGCGAAGCATACTCCATACAGGGGCGAACAACACCCCTATACAGAGCAAGCAACTGGGGTGGCGTGAAGTAATTCTGAAGGCGCCTCAGAACACCCAACCTCTTAGAAGCTTGTTTAGAAAGAGAAGTAATGTGATCTTTCCAAGAAAGATCACGAGAAAAAGAAACACCAAGAATATTAAGAACAGATGAAGGCTTGAGTTGTGTGTTTTCAAAGAAGATATCATAGTTGTGTGGAAGATTGTGACGAGTGGAGAGATGAAGGAATTGAGTTTTGAGGCCTTGAAAACAACCATGTTTTCTCTGCCCCAATTTGAAATACGAGAAAGATCAGAGGTTAAGGATAAATAGGATAAATAGAAGTAATAGCAATATGACAACAATTAAGGAATTAAGAAAGAACCCGGTTTCTTCATGAAAAAATTTGACAAAGCCACGATTTCTGCGGAAGGAAAGATCCAAAGAGAAAGTTGCAATAGTTTGTTGAAATTTGGTGGAAGCTTAGAAGAACAATTTCAAGTTTTGAAACCCATAGGAGGTATTCCCAACAAACTTTCCTTTAAGTGGCCAGATCAAAAAGAATAGACAACAAAAAATATTAGATGAGAGGTGGAAGAAGAAGGAAAAGATTGGTATCGAAGTTATCTAAAGTGAAGTTACTGGTAAAAAAGCAAGTGAAGAGTTCATACAGCTTTAATAGAGTACAATGGAGAACTGTCAAAATCTGTTAAAGCAAGAAAAATATAAGAAACAAAGTTACATGAAAGCTTTTTGTCAAAGGAAGGAATATGAAAGAAACAAAATTACAAAAGATATTTTGCAGAGTATCAGGAAAGTTAAAATACAAAAAAAAAAAAAAAAAAAAAAAAAAAAAAAAAAGTTTAAGTTAAATTTTAATTGAAGTTGGAGCCGTAGTATGAATAAACTTGGACAAATAAATTATACTGCAAAAAAATAAAGTAAAATGTGGATATGAAGAGAAAAAATAATTTTTATATTTAGGCAAAGCAACGCAATTTATTATTATTATTATTATTATTGTATCATGGCTTATTATTATTATGGAAATATAGAATAGAAGAACTGATTTTTATATTTTTATTTCAATGAAAATTTTTTGGTCATCAAGATATAAAGTCTGATAAATAATTTAATATAAATTATGGTAATTTTATAGAACAATGCAAAAATTATTTCACAAAAATAAAATGAAGTATCTAATATATATAATATATATATATATATATATATAATATAATATATATATATATATATATATAATATATATATATATATATATATATATATATATATATATATATATATATATATATATATATATATATATATATATATATATATATATATATATAATATAAGACTTTGTGAAAAATACAAACTTTTCCTACCTACATCCAAATACTATCTACGTTAGCATAAATGTATTAGAGAGGCAAAAAATATACACAAAAGAGCAAGCAATGAGAGAATGAAATAAAAAGAAAGAAAGGAATAGCAATATACTCACAACACATAAAAAAAAAAAAAAAGAAAAAGAAAGAAAAGAACTAACCTTGCATTCATTAAAATCACTAAAACGAGAAACACAATAAAAAATTGATCTCTTTCTTGAAAATAAATGTCCCAGAGAGGCATGATTTCATTTAAGGTACAAACTGAGGAAAATAAACTTTTTATCTGTATATATATATATATATATATATATATATATATATATATATATATATATATATATATATATATATATATATATATATATATATATATATATATATATATATATATATATATATATAATATATATATATATATATATATATATATATATATATATATATAAGACTCCAAAGGTCAAATTTAGGACAAAATCAAACAATTTAATATTATGCAGACATTTAGATAAATTGTCTTCTCATTTGGTGGCAAATGGGTACTGGTTAAATATTCTGTGCTACAAATCTAGTGGTCAATCCCTTTATGTTTTTCATATTTTCTCTCTTCTGTAGGGTACACAAGAATTTAACCTCACTTGTAGCCTTCCTCCATTAGACACTCATTTACCTTTATCAGCACAAAGTGTGGGGTAATGTGAGAAAATCTGTTTCCTTATTCTTAACTGCAAGTAACTACTGTATGCTGACAGGAGAATTTAGAAGAGCAATGTCCATTGTAATAGCGATAGTATAGTGAGAGTAACGCAACAATTCGACGGGCAGAAAGAGATTATAGAATTAGTGAGAGCGAGAGAGTTGATACGACGAAAACCTCTTGACTTTACCTTTTCAAGAAGAGCTGTATGAGTGGAATCACCCCAGATATGTGAGGTGTACTCCATACAAGAGCGAACAACACTCCTATAAAGAGAAAGCAACTGGGGAGGCGTGAAGAAATTCTGAAAGCATCAGAACACCCAAGCAGTAATGAAGGGTGGAGTCATCAGCATAGGAGTGGATAGGTGATGAAGTAATAGACAGGTCATTATGAAAAGTAGAAAGTGTTAGAGAAATTACAGAACCCTGAGGAACAACACTATTAAAAAATTTAAAGGATGAAAGGTAGCTGTCTACAACAGCAGCTACAGAACGACCGGAAAGAAAATCAGAGAGAAGTATAGTTTATGAAGGAGGGAAGCTTTGTGCCAGACCCTACCGAAGGCTTTCGATATGTACAGCACGACAACAAAAGATTCACCGAATATCCGATAAGAGAGGAAAGACTAAGAGTCAGAGAAGAGAAAGATTACCAGTAGAGCGTTTCTTACGAAAGTCATACTGGCGATCGGAGATAAGATTTGAAGAATTGAGAAGTTTCCAAATATTCCTGTAAATGACATATTGGGAAAAGTTTGAAAGAACGGAGGTTAAAGAAATGGGAGGGTAGTTGTTAGAGGGTTGAGAGGGGTCCCACTTCCTCGGCGCAGACTCAATGAGAGCAAGTTTCCAGCAAGAAGGAAAAATTGATGTACAAAGACAGACGAAATAGTTTACCAAGGCAAGGAACAAACTCAGAAGCACAAGGTTTGCGAAACACAGGAGAGATACCATCAGGACCGTACGCCTTCTTAGTGTTAAGCTCAAAGAGGGAGAGCAAAAATAACATATTTAGAAATTATAATTTTAGGCATAAATGAGTTGGAAGGAGTTTAAGGAGGAGGAATAGCTCCGTAATCGTCTAAAGCTGAATTAGAGCCAAAACTTTGGGCTGAGACTTCAGCTTTAGAAGGAAAAACGGCAGTTGTGCCTCCGGAAGATGCTAGAGGAGGGAAAGAGGAATAAGCACGTTAGAGTGACATTTTTTGCAAAATGCCAGAGAGGGCTTGAAGAAGAACCAAAAAGATTATTATTAGATTTTCTACAGAGAAATGAGTTTTTGGTTATAAGGAGGATAAATTTTGTACAATTCCGGGATGAAATATAAGTTGCATGAGTTTCTGGAATTTGAAGACCCCAGTAATTCCTTAACAAGGGGAAAATTCGGAAAACTCCAAATTAGAGACACGAGAACAAACAACATGGTAGCGCACATATGCACAACAACCACCTTTGGCTGAAAATTGAGGATAGAGACAGTAGGAGGAAACAGAGTAGGGTTTGCTGTCAAAATGCTCAAGCACCTGAGTTTCGGTCAATAACAAAAGGCGATATCTAGAAGAAGAGAAGTGATGATCAACAAAGTGGAAATTGGATTGAAGACCGCGAATGTTGCAGAAGTAATAGACCGTGTATCAGAATAAGCCGGCTGTAGAATCTTGGTGGAGCCAACCCCATCACTGGAGGACACCAACTCCAAAGTGGTGACGAGGGAAGGGGTGTGCATAATATATATATATATATATATATATATATATATATATATATATATATATATATATATATATATATATATATATATATATATATATATATATATATATATATATATATATATATATATATATATATATATATTACCTCTGGTGGGAAAATGCCGGAAGACTACTAAATTACCATCAGAATTAGGTAGCAAGTCAGAAATCATTTCAATTTAAAAGGCAGAAATGTCCTGATACACAGCGTTTAAATTTGTATAAGTCATAGGAAGTTGGGAAAATAGATGAAGGGGAAGTGTTCCAGACTTTACCAGTAAAGAACATAAAGATCGTGGTAGTAGTTAAGTCTGGGGTCAGAGAGTTGGACAGAGAATGAGTATGTGAAGATAGGCGTGTCGCACCAGCTCTTCTAAATGAAGGAGGTATGCGACAAGAGAGAGTGTCCATTGTAAGAGAGAGTGAGCAAACAATTCGACGGGATGAAAGATACAGAAGAGAATTAATGAGAGCAGAAGAGTTGATAAAATGAAAAGCCCTAGATTTCACCTTTTCAAGAGAGCTGTATAAGTGGAACCACCCCAAATGTGATGCATACTCCATACAGGAGGCGAACAACACCCCTATAAAGAGCAAGAAACTGGGGTACAGTGAAAAAATTCTGAAGGCGCCATGGAACACCTAACTTCTTAGGAGCTGGTTTAGAGAGAAGAAATGTGAGCTTTCCAAGAAAGATCACAAGAAAAAGAAACACCGAGAATATTAAGGAGATGAAGGTTTGAGTTGTGTGGAAGACTGTGTCGAGTAGAGAAATGGAGAAATTGAGTTTTGGAAGCATTAAAAACGACCATGTTTTCTCTTCCCCAATATATATATATATTAGTTGGTATTTGGCATTTACATTGTAAAATGTTTTAAATTTTAAAATAACCAGAAATGTGAGATTAGGAAAAAGAATCGGAAAAGTTGAAGATAAAAATTCCGATTCCATGAAAATTGCAGATTCTTCCGATTCTCGATGCTGATTCATTGTCATATCAAAATTATTATTATTAATAGTAATAACAACAACATCCGATATAATGATTTATTACATTTTTATTTCAATGGAATTTAGAAGACGTATTTGGACTTGGACTCGGTACACCATTAGTATTATATATATATATATATATATATATATATATATATATATATATATATATATATATATATATATATATATATATATATATATATATATATATATATATATATATATATATATATATATATATATATATATATATATAATTTATTATGCATATTTTTGACTTCTTCGATACTTTAAAAATTTAAGCAACTTCTTTTTCAAATATATATTTGATGAACATTAAAATTTGTTTTAACATTTATATAAAAAATCACTAAACATTTTAACAATGGCCTTACACTTAATTCATTTATATTATATTTATTAATTGTTTTACTAGAATTCAATAATTCTGAAAGTATTTTTCTATTCCTTCAAATGTGGAAAAAGGGAAACTGATTTCGTTACAAACAAACAGTTAAAATAAGATTCCTGTGAACTTTCTTACCTTGAAAATGGTCCAAAAATACTTAAACCAACTCATGTTTAAAAAAAAAAAAAAAAAAAAAAAAATTAGTTGGGCAATTATAAATAAATAAAACCTTAAATTAAACAACGCTTAAGAGTTTCCATTAAAAAAAAATTAATAAGTGAATAAATAAAAAAAAAAACTCACCCAAAGCGTGCAAAATAAATCTGGCGTAATTTTCTTTGAATCTAAAAATGTTGTTAATTCTGGATCATGATAAAGAAGAAGAAGTCGTATTAAATGGAAGATTGGGGAACCCTTTTCCGTTTCACTGTTCAGGGAAAAAAAAAAATGTGATAAATATCGAAGCTAAATATAACCTCAAAAATAAAAGGCTAATATTTAATGAAGAAAATCTACATTTTCAAAAATTAGTAAAGGTTCAAGTAAATTTACAATAAAGTATTTACAAGATTTAGGGCATAAAACTAAAACGTAAATAGCATGTGTGTTAAATGATTCGAGTAAAATAGCCTTAATAAATAAATAAATAAATAAATAAATAAATAAAAAAAAATTTTTAAAAAAAGGCTTCTTCAGAGTTTATTTAACTAAAAGTTAATGAATCTGGATCTTAAATTTTCAACAAAAAAAAAAAAAGGAATCAGGAGAAAAGATTTGACACATGGTCAGAGAATACATATCATTTGGGGATGATAACATCGCAAATTTAAGATAATGCTTCCTATTCTTTAAGAAATTTCGTATAGACTGAAGCACATTTTACCAGAAAGTATCAGTAAAGTAATAATGATTTCTGAAGAACTTGATAAGGATAAAAAAAAATCAGTTTTTCATATTTGAAAAGGAAAAACTGCTAAAAGTAATCTAAAGAGGGAGTGTGAAAAAAAAACAGATGACATATGAATCAACCAGATGAGTCTCAAGTGTCAAACCGTAATGATGCAGCAGTATCGGGCCCTGGTTCTAGTCAGAGATTTTCAAGAACCAGCCTCCAGCTGTCGGATCTTTCTATAAGAAATTTAATTAACTTTTTTTCTTAAATATCTAAAATTCAGTTGCATTCAGAATAATCCATTCATTAGCTTTAACTTTTTATAAAATTATAAGAAATAATGGTATACATATATGTGGTAGATGTGTGACTGAGATTTTTCATTACTTTTATTGAAAGATCCTTATAGCAAAATCTTTAACGTTTTTAAAATTTAAAATTTATCTGATATTGAAATTCGTGCATCTTTATATTCTTTATAAATCTGCTTACAGTAAAACGTTTCATTATGTAAAAGATGTTTTCTCCCTCCAAACATGATGTAATTACTATGCATAAGTACTTAAAATACTATACGAGGCAAATATTTGTATAAATACAAAAAGACTGATTAACTCAAAGGGCAGGTTCAATGTTAAACTTTTAAAAAAATGTTAGCATTGAAAATCTGATTAGTATTAATATTCATCTACGATTTATGATTTTATTGATGCTGACATAATGTTATGATGAGTTACAAAATATCGAATTTATATATCCAACCTACTGACTTGCAATCCCAATATGAAATGAAGATTTTGAGTGACACTATCTCGAAATAAATTACTCTAATAATTTAATTTTTAAAAACTTGGATGAATTTTTAAAAAAAAATTAGAGCAAATTTTCACTTTTGACAAAATTTATACCCTCAGTCAGAAATATTGTATGAAAAATAAAATTAATGAAGAGATTTCTTACTTTTGGATACTGTTTAAAGGAAGTTTGGGAAAGTTTTGGAATTCACCCAATTGTATTATATTTACAATGAAACTCAAAAATCAAAAATCAAATGAATAGTTTAAAAAAAATAGAGGAAATTTTTAATTTAGACAATTTTTTGAGTTTAACAAATAGATTTATTAAAGTTACAATTTTTACTGTTTAATTAAAAGATTCTTAATTTAATGAGTATGAAATCTCTTCATTGAGTTTTCGAATATATCCTTAACAGGAAGATTTGAAAACAATTCAATTCTTCTAATCCCATCTCTGATCGTCAATATGGCTTCCGTAAAAAACGCTATATTGGTGATCTTCTTTCCCTTCTCTCTGACTCTTGGTTCACTGCTCTTCGGCATTTCAGTGAATCTTTTGCTATCGCGCTGAACATGTCAAAAGCTTTCGATAGAGCCTAGCACAAAGCTTTGATTTCCAAAACTCCCTCTTCCTGTGACCTTCTCTCTGATTTCCTTTCTGGTCGTTCTATAGCAGCTGTTGTAGAAGGCCACCGTTCATCTTTTAAATTTATTAATAGTGGTGTTCCTCAAGGATCTGTCCAATCCCCAATTCTGCTTTTCATTAATGAACTCTATGTTACTTTATCTCCTATCCACTCCTATATCGATGACTTCACCCTTCATTACTCTTTTCAATTTGAAAGGTGCTCCTCCCAACAACAGTTAATAGACACAAGGAAGATAGACTTTTAGCAACTGACCTCTGATCTATCTCGCATTTCAAATTGGGGCAGAGAAAACATGGTCATTTTCAATGCCAGCAAAACTCAATTCCTTCATCTCTCTACCTGACACAACCTTGCACATATCTATGGTATCTTCTTCGAAAACACTCAACTCAAACCTCCATCTCTCCTTAATATTCTTGGTGTTTCTTTTTCTCGTAATCTTTCTTGGAAAGATCACATTAATTCTCTTTCTAAACAAGCTGCTAAGAGGTTAGGTGTTCTGAGTTGACTTCAGAATATACATTTTCTTGTAACGTCTGAAAGATCTGATATTTTTAAGGTTTGTAAATTTAAGATACTTAGTTGCTATACTTGTACACTACTAGTGTAGGTACATTCAAATGTATTTATAGTGAAAAGGTGTTATTATAAACTAATTAACAGATAATTTGTAAGTTGAGATAATAAATAATCGATAATAGACAAGAAGACTGGACTGGTCTGGCTGGCCGGATAGCCGGCCTCTGTCCAAATCTATAGCCGTTATAACCCTTAAATAGTGTTTAAAAACATGATCTATAGGTTAAAAATTTAATAGAAACTATTTGAGAAAGAAAAATCGAACAACTTAAAGAATTTATCACAGTTTTGATAGATTGAACAGACATGCGATATTATTATTATTATATATTTTTTTTTTTTTTTTTTTTTTACAAATGATAAAAATAAATAATAATCTTACCGAGGAATATATTTTTCTAAAATTTCTTCAAAACAAATATAAATATGATCTCTAGGCATTTTAACAGCTAATAAAGGAATTAAAATATCTGACCATCCTTTTGAAGGATCAAATTTTAAATGCCTCGATTTGCAGTAATATGTAAAAATAGATTCCGTATCACATACTAGCGGGACTTTGTCATCTTCATCATTTCCGAGCTTGTCTGAAATTAAAAAAGTATCGATGGTTTTGAAACTAACGATAAACATACTCAGACTATATCTGTAAACAAAAAGTTTTTTAAAAATACAACACCTTCAAAAGTTTCAGGAATATCATTGAGTTAACTTGCACAAATATAATACTAGATTGGGAAAACTACTAGTTTAAAAAAATTAAGTACTAAAAGTTTACATATATTTTGAAATTAAATCATATTAACAGACTCAATTACATATAGTGTAAATCACAATTTGAATAACTAATGCACATTTTATTTTCATTTTTATTTTATAAATTTTTTTTTTTTTAATTCATAATAAATATTTAAAAGAAACTTAAAAACATGCCTAAATAGTGAAGGACTTGTTTTTAAATTTTCTTTAACATAGTAGGAAAAAAATATTGCCATATATATATATATATATATATATATATATATATATATATATATATATATATATATATATATATATATATATATATATATATATATATATAATTACACTTTTAAAACAACTTAAAGAAATGCAAATCAGTTACTAAAAATTGAAATATTGTTTTAATTCTCTTTTGCTACCCCTCCATTTCTAAATTATGGTTTTACAAAATACAAAAAAAAAAAAAAAAAATGGAAGTTAAATGAAAAACAAGTTGGGGATAGATTTACAGCAAAAATTTTGAGACCTCAAGGAGAACTTGTTCTAGAACATATAGAGTTCTTTTATTAAATAAGATTAAGGAACCTGAGGCAATATATGAGTAAAAGTGCAAGGCAGTATTCATAGATACACCAAAAATACAAAGGATATTTTATTGTCACATCATACAATAAGTGTCATAACCCTACGAACGATGAAGATGTTGAATGGGTAGCGTTCATTTCAAACAAGAAATTAAAGTAGACCATAAATGACTGAAAAAACAAGTTGGGTTTGTTAAGAGAAAAGTAACGAAAGATTTGTCCAAAGAATAGTGGCAGATAGTTATGGAAAATAATCAGGATTTTCACTTTTGCTTTATCGACAATAAAATACCTTACAGAGTAAGATGAAGTCTTGATGATGTTTGAGAGTCTGTAAATAGATAGGAAGAACTTGTGAATCGATAAGAATCTCAAAATGAGACAAAAGGCAGTTGTTAAAAAAAAAAATGGATGATAAATGATATTTGCAGCATATTTTGAAAGTTTTTTTATTAAGGTTGTGTGAAGTAAAGATTTGTTTGACCTCTATAATGAGATAATTGAGAAAAATCAACTACACTGTACTTGCGATCGATATTGAGGAAAAAAATTTCTGGAAATACTAGCTTACACGAGAGACGAAACTTTTAAAAATAAAATAATAAACAAGCAAAATAGTAATGTCAAAAAGAGAAGAAAGACCAAGGTTAATCTTTAAACAGAGGGAAACTTAATGAAGCAGTTCAAAAGTTTAACTAAAACAACTATAAATATTAAACTCAAAAAAGAAAAATAAAGTTGATTGCTTTTGATAAAATAAAGAATTTAATAACAACATGTGAAGTCTCACAAATCACAAGGAAGTGACTAATTAAAGGAAGTGTCAGCATTGTTATGAGGACGTAAGACAGGAACATTAAACAAAAATCTAGAAAATGCATGTCTCACTTAAATTATCAAGAAAAAAAATGGTCAAGATGAGAGGCCTAGGGAGGCATAAATGGATGGAGGAATAAAAATTAGTAAAAAGTTAAAATCAAAAAGGATTTGAGCTCTTATCAATAATATATAAATACACAGTATATTGATATTGCTATTTCAGTTTATCTTAAACATTTATGCTAAGTTTATCTAAATATAACCATATCAAAAAGAAGTTAAACATCTAAAGACTGTTGTGGGTAAATTGACGCTAGACATTTCATCTAAGAAATGGATATTAACTTAAAATCATTAATTTATTTAATAAGAAAATACTAATGAATGTTTTTTACACTTCATAAACTTTATCAATATTCCAATAGATTACACAAGTAGAAGGAAGAATATTATAGTCTTACCAACAAGCGTTTTGCAATTTGCCCGAATAGTTCCTTGCTCAGGTAGATCAAATATTTCATCAAATTGACTAAAATTATTTAACTTATTTCCACCCCCTAGACAAATGTACCATATCTGCAATATAATAACATTCTATAAGTATAATTTGTTATATGCACCTTTCACTGATAAAAATATAAAGCAATATATACGAGAGAGAGAGAAATGAAATAAAAACTTCAGTTCTTTATACTAATTAAGTTATTACTTATTATATAATTTAATGTCATCAAATAAAATAAGAAGGCATGCGAATATGAAATATATAAAATCACATGAATGACATTAGTTAAAGCATTTTTTTTTTAAATGTAAAACACACATCAATTCAACTTTCCTACTAATACGCAGTAGGAAATGAAAGAAAGAAAAATATCACTAAGTAAAATGCACTTTTTTATTCACCCTTTAAATATATATAATATATATATATATATATATATATATATATATATATATCCTATTATATAAAAACTTTTAAGATATCCTGTTCTTAGTATGAGTAAAAACTTCAAACAAATTTCTCATTTAATTCATAAATTCATACTGTATATATAACTTATTTTTGAGCAGGCACACATACAGCCATCATTTAAAAAATATGAATTTACCATCTCTAATCCTATTGATATGATCTTACCAATTTCTAGAATGATAAAATGAGCAGCCGTTTATATTCATTCAATATATTTTATTCAGTACAAAAGAGAATCAATACGAGATTTGATATTTCCATACTTGCCTTGAGCTTCCAGCTAAAGGTAATCAAATTCCTGGACACTCCTGAAATAAGTAGTTGTGGCATAATGGTGGCCACTTAATTATCAGCGTGTATCAAAGAAAAAAGGAGTTATGATTAAAGTTTTTTTTTCAGTCAAAAGTGTATAACAGAAAAGTAATCATTAAGGATTGAAGAAAACTATGATAGTTGTTGCGCATTGTCACAAAACAGTGTCTACAATCTACAATGGATCAAAACACCCACACAAGGTTACTCAATCTTCAAGTATGGAAGAAGAGCTGGTTGAAGCCAATCTATGTCCAAGGTTATTATGAAAGAGGAACAATAAACAGATTTGCAAGTTTCCTTACAGTGAGAAGCCACAAAATTACAGAGGAGTGGTCAAATTGAACAACACATGAGCTGTAATTTCAAACATCATACTCATTTTACGGTATGATCTGTTAAAACTCTTGAAGGGTGCTGGATTTTGAGATAATACAATATCCCCAACACAATGCTAAGATTGTTTTTGTTTTTTTGTTTTTTTATGGATCCATGTGTTAGATATTAAAGTAACTATAGAAAAAATATACGCAATAGCTTATCTCTATTAGTATGTTAATTAATGTGTTAATGTTATACAAACATTTCATAAAATAATTGACATATTGGATTATGCATGATTCACTTTTTAGGCAATGTCAAGTTGTTAAAGTAAATTGTAAAATTTCTATGATTCAGCTTTTAGGGAGCACATATAACTGGTCGAAATATTAGCTCTTCATTTTTTAAATTCAATTCTACTAACAAATTTTATTTTTTACCAGTTACCCTCACATCATTTAAAAAAAAAGTTTTAGAATTTTGGAATAGCTCAATATGCTTAGGGTCTACAATATACTAATGCTATTCAAAAATGGCATCGTTTTCTCTACTCCCCAAGTTTCCTGGCCATATCAACAACAGCCTCAAACAGTAATCTTTCTACCGTGAACTACAACTATCAGAAATAAAAATTCAGAGGCCAACTGCAGTATCCAAATATTTTAACTTTCATAGGGACAGGTAGTAAAACTTCAACTTCAGTAAGCTCTTCTTAATTAATCTTAATCAGAAATTTGCTTGTCATATAATATATAAGGTGTGAATGTTCACTAAGGTGCTTTAGATACATTGAAATAATTACTCTTATATATGCAAAATAAGACTATAATCTTTTTAAGTATCAAAATATATGAAAATTCCAATTTAAAAAACAAAAACAAAAAAAAAAAACAAACATACACACAAGTTCAAGGTTTATATTATTGCTCTATACCAATTTGAATAATTATATTTGCATCTTCTAAATCTGAAAATAAGGAATTTGACTAAAGAAACTATTCCTCACATCTGCTTTCGATGCCTTGTATAATTAAACCTCTCAAAAACAGATCTTCCATGTTCTTTCAAGCTCAACTTTCCAGTTCTTTCTTCCTTTCAAGGTTTTAAATTCAGATTTCCTTTTATCTCTTCTGCATCATACATATCTTGTTCCAAATACTCAAATTTAATAATAATAATAATAATAATAATAATAATAATAATAATAATAATAATAATAATAATAATAATAATGATAATAATGTCAAAATGTAACTATCGTCAACAACAGCTTACCTGGGCTCTATGTTCTTCTGGTAATTTACGACCTCTTGTAATATTTATCAATTCATGAAACTCACAGCCATCATGTAATGCTGATTCTAAAGTAAGCAACCTTAAAATATATATATATATATATATATATATATATATATATATATATATATATATATATATATATATATATATATATATATATATATATATATATATATATATATATATATATATATATATATATAATGAAAAGCAACAGAAGAGCTCAGAACATAATGGCAATAAATAAAATTCTTAAATAAAAATAGGTTGTTTTATTTAATTCCAAACATTTATATTAAACGACGTTTCGGGAATCTTCTCTTTCCCATCATCAGGTTTTTAAAGTTATTTAATATTATATAAATCTTTGATGGTAAATTATTTTGCACAAAATATAAATAATAAATTAATAACAGAGAGCACTTTTTTTTTATCCAGAACAGGATCAACACACATTTAGAATAAGAGCAACTGGAAAGGACCGCTGTCATATTAAGTGACGGCTTGAGACTGAAAATGTGAATGGATTCTAGTATTTTTAAGTCAAGTAGTTGGTTGGTTTGTGTGATGATGGAGAAATGATTAGGGTCTATAATGTGGTCTATTATATATATATATATATATATATATATATATATATATATATATATATATATATATATATATATATATATATATATATATATATATATATATAATATATAATAATAATAATGAAATTAATGAAAAATCTTCCTCATTAACTGACATTATTAAATTATTAAGAAAATTTAATTGAGTAAATCTTTTATTTTTCCACTAAAGTCAGAAAATCATGAAAATACTGTAATTAGTAACTAAATATCTGAAATTTAGAAAATAAAGATATTTAATTTTAAAGACCAAATTTTAAAAAACATTATGATATGTTCTTTGTGTATGTAGGATGCTATCTAAAGTTATTATTCAATTTTTGTATATTACATACCGTCAAAAGCGGGAAAACTAACCAAAATTTTGAAAATTTCAACTTTTGGAAGGTGTCAAAAATTTGGGATTACCTCATATAACTGTATTTATAACTTTTTTTAAGAAAATGAAATTGTGAAAACTAAAAAAAATGAAAATTTCAATGGAAGGGAAAAATTTTTTTTTTAAGTATTTAAACTTTTTTTAAGAAATATGAACCTGAAAATTAGTGACAAAAAATGAAATGGGGGAAAACTAGCTACTTAATACAGGGTAAAACTAACCACTATGTAATATTTAAAACTAACCTAACCTATCTTTAACCAGAGCTAACTTAATTTAATCTAACTAGACTCGTAACTCTACAACCTAATATAACCTATCCTAACCAAACAAAAATTAACTTATCTTGGAATACTTTTCAAAACAAAACAATGACCTTTTGGTTTCCTAAATTCAAAACAGAAATGAATTTCAAATCATTAGCTTCACATTAAAATTTTAACCAATCAATTACAATTATTTTTCAACTGCCATTATAAATATCACCTGTATTACTATTTAATTTTTTGAAAAAAAGTATATTATAGGCCTTTGTAATACATATATGTAATTCAAATGCATATTTTTTTTTTCAACTCTGGTGAGCTAAAACTAGAGGCCTTCTAAAATTTGCACCAGAGTTAGGGAGAAAATCAGAAATGTGATTAAATTAAAGGTCAACATGTCTTCATGCATGTAGTAATAGTAGTAGTTTTTAAGATAGAAACTGACCTTTTATATAAAAGTTTTAAACATTTCTAAAATTACTGATTTTATAACATTTTTCATTAATTACAACTATTAATTTAAAATACTTGCAAAAAAGTAAAAAGATTCTAATCTGTTGAACATAATCTATCTATCTTTAATTCATATTTACAGAAACCAACTTATTAATAGAAAATCTCATGAAAAACTGAAAATTTGTAACTCATCATTATTAATTATCGATTGAATTTAAGTGATATCACTTTCGATATACCAATATAGAGCCCAAAAATCTTTTAAATAAAAGATATATATATATATATATATATATATATATATATATATATATATATATATATATATATATATATATATATATATATATATATATATATATATATATATATATATATATATATATGTAAAAGTTTCTGAAAGTTTCAATATTTTTAAAATATCAATATTCGAAAATATAGATATATCGAAACATCGATATGCCTTATTCAAATATTATTCTAATTATTTTTTTATAATTATTATTTAGTTTTCTAGCGTACCTAGTTCGACTGATCATAACCAGAACTACCGAAGTTGCCGTAAAATACAGGCCTAACCTATACAAGAACGTTGCAATGAGATTACCAATTAAAATCAAAATTTCAAAATATCGAAACTCAGAAACATTCTATACCTAAGCCCGATATATCAATATAGAGCCCAAAAATCTTTTAAATAAAATATATATATATATATATATCAGAAAAATATTCTGCATGCCAGGATTCGAAACCATTGACAACAGCGTCATCATTAGACAATGTACAGAAGGCTCTACCACCGAGCTATGCCACCTTCAGAAGGCAGTGTAGCTCGGTTTTAGACCATTCTGTACATTGTCTAACGCAGATGCAGTTATCAATGAGTTTGAATCCTGGCGTGCGGAAAATTTTTCTGTCTTATATTACTAATTAGTTACAACAATTGTTGTGCCCATGTTGGCATTGCTTGACTTTGGTTAGTTACTCCTGCAATCCAAGAGCACCCAAGAGAATGCCATAGTAGCCCCATAGGGTTCCAAGTACCCTCCTATGGATATATATATATATATATATATATATATATATATATATATATATATATATATATATATATATAATATATATATATATTATATATATATATATATTCTCTTTATGAAAGATATTGTAATAACAGTTTGTATCAGAGATGTGTGCTGAAGTACTATCTATATTTTATAAAATTTCCATAGTACTTTCATAACCTGTTGTTCATGAAATTTAAAAATCCTTCAACGGAATTGCTAGAACATACAGATGCCATGATGAATAACATTAAATATAAATAAAGAACTGATTAAGAAAGATATTTGAAAATCCTATTGAGTCAAACCATATTTTTAGAAAGCTTAAGCCAGGATTAAAAAATTGGCAGGGGCTAATGATGATTTGACACAAAGTTGACAGTAATATTCGTCTTTTTTTGGGTGGGTGGGGGCCATCGAGTACAATTTACTAACCT